>OZ023262.1:149668702-149966202 GCA_964006375.1 Tillus elongatus
CGTTTTTTGGCAAAAGCTGGAATTTATAAATTAAACGGAACACATTGTAATGCAATCTACATGTGCCAAACTTGCTATAAACTTTAATATCACACAGAAAGAACATATTTTGGCACTTATAAATAACCACGCTGAAAAATGTACATTTGCGAAACATACTATCGAACACAACATAGACCCACAGTAAATAACCGCATAGAGCTACTACATTTTTATAATTACAAGCGCAAACGTTACGTTTCTGAAGCTTTTGAAATAAGAGGCACATACATGACAATTGCCTTGTTTTAAATGCGTCAACTGATTTAATTTGTTATGTCATTATTACAATTGTTGTTATGGTTATTACTGTTATAAATTTATTATACTTTCATGTTTTAATATTGACATACATCACGTTGACATTTTAAAGACGCGATCTGTTATTTTTATTACTGCTCTTTGATGGAAACACTATAAGCCAACCACGAATTTTTATTTATAGTTATCAGGAAAACGTATAAATAAATTCAAGTTTCTCCTATCTGGTGATGCTGTCAAGCAGCGAAACGGGTTACAGAAAATAAAACCACCATTTGTAAAGCCAAAGAAGAAGTTTTTATATCTGAATTTAATATGGAACGGTTTTACCAAGTGAGGCAATAACAATTAATAATTAGTTGATGCCAAACTGTCAAAATACATTTAATACATTTTTGTTACCTTGGTTTATAGCTGTTTTCTTTTTAATTGGAAGATCTCTTAAACAAAGCCCAATCTGGAAAAATATTTTATGTTTGGAATTTGATTTTACGTATAAAGTTTCGTTTTGGTTCATCGGTGACCGAATTTCACACTGTCAAATTAGATTTACTAGTTTTATTTAAACTTGTTTTTTTATTTAAAATACCTCACTAACGGAACCCGACCTGGAAGAAATATACTTTTGCTTCATACTTAAAATTAGATTTTACATTTCATTTCGGTTCTCTAGTTACCTAACACCCTGTATAGTTATAACGTTTTGAATAGACAGGACCAAGTCGATGTAATTAATACAAACATTTCAAAGGTCTTCGACGGAATAATTAAAGCATTTTTCAGAAACCGCCAAACTGGGATCCTCATCCCAATTGGTTCATTTTTTCCTTAAATTTTCAGCAGAACTCGGCAAGTGGTTTACGCTTATCTTTCTAAAACATTTACTCCTACATCTAGGGTCCTTCAGCGAACAAACTTGCGTTATTTACTTCTTCTAATCTGTTTTAGCTACTTACCAGATACTTTGGAGTATAGTAGGTCGCTTCTTGTCGATAATTTAGAGATATATTGTACTAGCGGTCAGTTATTAGTTCTTTAATTTTTTAAGGGTTATCAAGCAAAGAAATCGTTGCTGATATGCTGGAAACCCTATGTGATCAGCGTTTACGGTCATCTTTCTAAAACGGTCACTACTACATCTAGAGTCCTTTAGGAAGCAAACTTGCGTCCTCTACTTCTTCCTATCTTTATTAGCTACTTACCAGACACTTTGGAGTGTGGTAGGTTACTTTTTGTCGATATCCAGAGACATATAGCAGATGCATTTCACATTTCCTATGAACACGTAGTTAGGCAAAATAGATTCCGAAGTGCTTAAACGCTGATCAGAAGCGCGCTCGTTTGATAAGGTCGAAACAAATGTGCCACCGATTTGAATAAAATCCCCTAAACTATTTGAGTCACCTTACCACTATGGACGAAACATAGGCCCATTACTATGATCCAAAGACAAAAGAGCAATCAAAGCAATGGAAGCATTTTCCACTACCCAAAAATTTCGCGTTTAAAAGGCGACTGGTAAGGTAATTGCTTCAGTTTTCTGAGACAAAGGTGGAATAACTCCGCTATTACTTCTGGGACAAGGTGAAACTGACAGGTAAGCATACTATAGTGAGTCGTTCACTATATTTATGGTAAAAAACGGAGAAAACACTGAGAAACTGACCAACGGTGTGCTTTTTGCATGGCCCTGCTCACAAGTCATAAATTGCATTGCGTAAAATTAGTTAAATTAATTTTGAATTGGTTGACGACCCATCCTCTTCTCCGGACTTCGCACCACCATACTATTATTTGTTCCTAAAGCTAAAAAAATTATAAAGTAAACGATTTTTGACGAACAGCAACAACAAAAGTTGTATGTGCGGTTGAGTATAGTTACTCGATACAGATAGTTAAGACATACGCGTGAATACTTCCCGAGACTGTCGCCATATTTAGGTTATTTTCGCATTGAAGTTGTATTCGTTTCCACGCGCTTGATTTATCAATTGCATATTTATACGCTTGCTTAATTAAACTTGCTCTAAAAGAAAAATAAATGCACCATTTGAGACATTTCTTTTTTCACAATATTATTGCATAAGTTGACTTTATTTTATATGTTTACATCCACATATTTTGGAAGAAAAAAAATCCTCGCTGCTCGAAAAAGGTATTGCAGCAGAAAACTTAGACTTTGTTATTTATGTTTCACGAGTTTTTCTAGAAAACAACAATATCAAAAACAATTAATTGGTACTCATTTACAAAAAATAATTTTTGAAATCGATCAATTAATAACTAGGATATCACGAGTTTAACTCATGTATTTTGTCGCCGAGTTTTGCCTAGAACTGCATTTTAACCTAAACATGGACACTGTCGCTATATATCGATCTATATCTAGTAACTATACGGTTGAGGAGTGGTTTTAAGGCCACGATAAATAATTTTTCTAAAGGGTTTAGAATTGTATTACGTCACTAAAAATAATATAGGGCTGCTGTAGTGATTTCTTTAATATATCAGTCAGCCAACGTGAACTCACAATTTTGGAAACCTGATATAATTGACTACAGTAATAATAGTAAAGGTGGCTCTGACCGGCTATATGAAAAATATTCAATCTAAAGTACAGGAGGAAGAACTGCACGATGGCTAATGATAAGCTTTTTAGACATTCAAATGTAAGTTTGGGAATATACTGTACCGTATAACACGTTTTACAATGTATATATTTTCATTATAACATTTATTGGTACATTATTACATTATTTTCCTAGGCAATGAAATTTAGAATGTGACGTCATAAATTCATGCCCATAGAAACACACATATTCAGTGGCGTTGTTCGTGAACATCTTTAAAGCGAAAGTTGGTAGCTGGTGTCGATTAATATATATATATATATATATATATATATATATATATATATATATATATATATATATATATATATATATATATATATATTTCATTAGTCAGATAACAGAACTCTTTATAAGCTCGTGTAGCCCTTAACTTACTCTCTTTTAAACGAAATTTTAATAACAATAAATATGTTAAGAATAATTAGCTAAGAGAAAAAGGTAGCACGCTCATGTCAGGTGAGTCAAATTGAATACTTTGCTATCTGAAATCTTTAATGCTATTTTTGCTTTGTAACAATTCATAATAACTGCTTATTTCAAATGTGATTGTTTTATTTGATGCTTGTTTTCTTGTCTTGTGATGGCTTTTGGCGGTATTCTCGTAGGTCATTACTAATAATTGAAAGAACGAATACAGAACGTGAATACCTCTACAAGCATATCACGCATGGATAACCTCAAATGTGACAGTTTACTTAACGATTAGTTTTCTTACCTATTAGTCAACTATCTGTAGCTATCCCGTTTTGGGAGGCCCATCAGCACCATCGTTTTGGGAGCGCCATCAGCACCACCATTTTGGGAGCTGCGTTCAACACCATGCCGTGCAGAAGCACCTGTTGCAGCAGCATTCTCTGACAACGTCAATCCAGGAGAATATGTCCAGAGGTTTTGCCAGCCCCGAGTGGTCTTTAAAACATCTCGGCATTGCAGTAAAATATGTCCCGAGGTTTTGCTAGCCCTGGGTAGCCTTCTCCTACCCAGTTAATCGCAGGCGCACAGGCATACACACCATAGTTGTACACTGCTAATCTGTAACATCTATTTAAATCTATTCATTATATTTATAACTGCCTCTACCTATCACAATAATTTTAGTCATTTTGGCATTATATAAAATCTTTATTTTTTTATAAATGATATTAACCGAGTGTCGATTTTTATTTCTATGTCTGATGCAACCCAAATTGTAAGGCATGAACCCACATACTTTTCAGAATTGCATTAGATCTCATGTTCTGCCCTGAGCAGCCACAGAACCTTCTTTTAAATTTTAGTAATTTATCTTATTATGAACTTTTTTTATAAAATACTACCTATAATGTTATAATACAATACTAGAGAAGTAACGACAACATATTGAAGTTTATGCCTATAAAGATATTGCATGTAAACTGAGTTTTTTGAGTTTACATGCAATATCTTTATAGGCATAAACTTCGATATGTTGTCGTTACTTCTCTAGTATTGTATTATAATTAAAATAATATATAAATAACCTCGAGTATCATGTATAGAAATAAGAAACATTTCATGCATCAGATGAAAGGGCTTCACGAGTAAAATATAGTACGCTAGGTAACTATTCCAATAAATTCAGAATGGCTACCGACCCAAAATGGCAAAATATATTTTCCTTCACAACCGACTTGGCACCTGTTTTCATTAAACGCAAGTATCATCAATCCATTAATTATAAATAAATACAAGTGTCATCGATGCATTAATAATAAATTTTTCGTCCGTCAGCATATAACTATTAAGCAGTTCATTTTATGTGCTTTTATTTGTAAGCAAGATATAAAAATTACGTAATTACGTTTCCAGTTTCGCATTATAGTAGAAAATTAATATGGGTTAGTATTCAGTGAAAACAATATTTTTGCAAATAATGGAGTCATAGAATTTTATTCAAACCACAGTTAGAATGTACTTTTACAAAAAGCTTCAGGCTCGTGATTTGTTAAATACAATTTCTTAGTAATCTATATACAGCCAAAACAATGTATCCAAAGTACAATGGCAATGAGATCCATAATTATGAGTTTTGTCAATCAGTTTCTTCTAAAAATTTTAGATTTACGGTTTCACTTAAACAAACAGACAAGCAACGGAATGATTACTTACAACAGTTTTGTCCTCTTAGTAATAATATTTGGTAATATGTTACACATTGTATAAGAACAATTAGGAATTTAGTGAAAACTTAACATATTACTTACGTCGTAACCATCGGAAATCACTAAGTGAAGATTTTAACCTGTGATGAGCACTGATAAATACAGTTTGAGAACCCAAATCATCACAACACATTTTAAAACCCGACGATCCGTTTCAGTAACCAAGTTACCGTCATCAGAGGATATATAATACTGGAA
The DNA here is from genome assembly GCA_964006375.1 of Tillus elongatus. Lineage (NCBI taxonomy): Eukaryota > Metazoa > Arthropoda > Insecta > Coleoptera > Cleridae > Tillus > Tillus elongatus. The sequence continues at coordinate 149,674,014 of OZ023262.1, forward strand.
TAATTATTCATCCTCTGATGACGCTATCTTGGTTAATGAAACGATCGTCAGGTTTTTTTTTTAATGTGTTTCGGTGATTTGGATTCTCGAAGTGTACTTGTAGGAAATCATATGCATACTTTTATGATAGACCTCATATTATTAAAATTTGACACAAAGATATTTCATATTAAATGTGCTCTGATCATTTCAAACACAGCTCTATCCAACACATCAGACATCTTTTCTATGCTATAATGCTATCTGGGATCTGAAGAACCCTTTATATTTTATACCACATTTAACGTTCACCGCAGATGTGTACCTGAAAAGATTATTAACAAAAGCTGTTATAAAAGGCTGCATTCTGAAGGCATCAAACCAGATCTGCGATAAGTTTCAAATTTTTGTTTCATTATGTGTACACATTTGTTGACACTGAAATATAACACCCCCTATGTGAAGTAAGCATGTTGCTGAAAACATATTTGGAAGAAATATGTTATTAAATATGGTAACATGTTTACGTATAAAATTGGTGTGTATGAAGAATTAATATATCTGAACAAGTCCTGAAATGCGTTATGGATATAAAACGATGTTTTAAAAAGTCTGGACGCATCAAGTGCGTTATGGTAGTGAATTTTCATAAAAATATTTTTAATAGCAAATATATCTTTTAGTAAATTTTCTTTAAAAAAATCACTAATGAGGAGACCCCGACTTTTGAATTTTAAACAAATTTCTTCAAATGAGCGCTAATTAGGCCCCCCAGAACACATATCCGGTGTCAGTTTCAATTTTTATATGTTTATATATGTATATATATATGTATATATGTATATATATATATATATATATATATATATATATATATATATATATATATATATATATGTGTATATATATATATATATATATATATATATATATATATATATATATATATATATATATATATATATATATATATATATATATATATATATATATATATATATATATATATATATATATATATATATATATGTGTGTGTGTGTGTGTGTGTGTGTGTATCTCACCGATAACTCAAAAAATAATGGGCCGATTTTGATTAAATTTGGTGAATAAATTCCTTTTGCAAATGGCTTGGATAAGTTTGTTAGCCAGGAAAATCTGCCCAGGTTTTCCCGGAAAATTTTGTGTTTTCTTTCGAAAAAAAATTATATCTTCAGAATTAACAAAGTAAGGGCAACCGAATTTGGTACGCCGTTTATATCCTTATATGTAAGTTACCTCCCAAAATTTAGCTATGTAGGTCAAAAGGCAAAAAAGTTATAGGCATTTAAAGAAAAATAAATTGGGGTTTTCCTCAAAACGTCAAAGTTGCGATTTAAAACGTCAAAATCGGCAACATTTAGGCAAATAACTTGAATCTAATACGGGCTATGGAAATCAAATGTCTCAAGAAGGATGTTTTACAAACCCTGAAGTCTTAGTTTCAACCGTCATTGTCCTTCGTTTTACTAAAATGTTTCCAGAAAATTCATTTCAAATAGACCCTTTCTCTGATGCTTGGCAGTAGTCTTAGCTATAGAGTTTATCGTTTAATGGTATATAATTTTTTTCGTAAAAAATCAATAAAGCTCAATATATCCGTTATTATACAAGATATGAAAAAAATTTGTGTATATTAATTATAGGGTGTCTTGAGCTACATCTTAAAAAAATATGTCTACAATCACAGGCTGGCCCATAAGTCGTTGGTGATACAAATTTTCTTTTTTTTTTTTTTAATCAAACACGCCTTATGTTATTGCATTTTTGCATTTTCCATCGAAATATAATGCATGTTTGTAAGAAAAGAAATTCTGGATGCAGCAAGTGCGTTATGGTAGCGAATTTTGATCAAATGCTTCATATTTGAATAGCTCAATTTGCTATTAACCTATAAGGTTGACCAAGAAACGAGTTTTTCCGGGAACACTTTAAGTTTACTTTTGGAAATTTTTGTATATTTTTACACAATAAAGATATTTTTATGAAACACGGCACATTGTTTTTACTATATAGGTTATACTAGTAACCAAAATTGATACCTGCTTCCTTAAAAAGAACACACACATATTTGCAATAAAAACATTTTAATGAAAATTCACTACCATAACGCACTTGCTGCGTCCAGAGTTTTTTTAATTAAAGCAGTCGTCAAATTTGTTTACCAGTATAACCTATATAGTATAAACAATATATTTCATCAAATAAGTTTTTCGACAAGACTCCCACAAAAGGTTTTTGCATGAAAATTTACAAACAATGTTCTCAGTAAAATCTAAAAACATTTTCTGAAAATAACTTATTGAACATTTATTATTATACCCTTCATTTCTCAAAGACAAAATACAGACTGTTCTGTTTGAAACAATTATGTAACGACAGTTTGATTATTTTTTTTAATTCAGTCACCATTTAAGAGCGTCCTGTATACGGCATCCCGATTTTTTAATGAAATAATATAAACGAAAACCTCTTTGAATGCGTCATTTGGACGGGCTCCGATTTCTATTGGTAAAAACGTCGTATCACAAATTTTGATATGTGCCAAAAATGTGTAAAGTTGCAAAACAGTAATTTGAATAACTCTAAAACAAGCATGCATAACAATTCGTTGGAAAATGCACAAAAGCAATAATGCAATAATATAAGAGGTGCTCGATTTAAAATAAGAAACTTTGTATCTCGAACGACCTATGGGCTACCTGTGATTGTTAAAATAATTTTTATTAGCTGCAGCTCAAGATACCTTATAATTAACGTATACAATTGTTTCTCGTATCTTGTATATTAACAGTAATGTTGAGCTTTACCGTAAAAATGGGTCACCCTGTATATATGTAAACAGATAAAAACTAAAACTAACCCCGGATTTGAGTCCTAGGGGACCTAGTTCGAGCGCATTTGACAAAATCTTTTTTAAATTCTAAAGTCGCGGTCTCCTCATTATCGAATTTCTTCTACGAAAATTTGCTAAAAATTATAGAGAGTAAACCATAAACTCTATAACTACAACTACTGCTGATGCATCACAGAAAGGGTGTATTTAAAATGAGTTTTCTGGAAACATTTTAGTAAAGTGAAGGACAATGCCGGTTACAGCTGAAACTTGAGGACTTGCAAAACATACTTCTTGCGACATTTTTTCTATATAACCCAGATTCCCTTTAGGTTCTTTCCCTAAAGGTTGCCAATTTTGACGTTTTAAATGGCGACTTTAAGGTTTTAAGAGGGAAATTTCTCAAATATTCAAAGTAATTTTACTGACATTTCTTAACCTTTTTCACCAAAAACCTTAGTCTTTGTCTGTAACATACAATAGATTTTTTTATCCACATAAAATATTTTGCTATTGTACGTTTATCTGGTCATCAGTGGCACCTAAATTTTTTTCTTTACATGCCTATAACGTTTTTTTCATCCTAGAGATTTAAATGTTGGTACGTGGGTTACTTTTTGTAACGTAAATCCACGTACCAAGGTTGTCCTTACTTTGTTATTTCCGGAAATATAAAAGTTTTCCAAAAGAAAACACAAAAGTTTCCTGGAAAAACTGGACTGATACGCCTGGCTAACGAACTTGTCCAAGCAATTTGTAAAAGGAAGGTACCCACCAAATTTTATCAAAATCGGCTTATTATTTTTTGAGTTATAGGTGTGATACACACACATATGCATATATATATATATATATATATATATATATATATATATATATATATATATATATATATATATATATATATATATATATATATAGATAGATAGATAGATAGATAGATAGATAGATAGATAGATAGATAGTTAGATAGAAAGATAGTCTCCCAGGGGCTCGCGTCTTGCGAGTACGTGGATAGCGACTACGGGGGTGCACCACCACACGATAGCACAAAACACGTACACCCACACCCATACAAACGACTACCTACACACATACACACCTCAGCTGGGCTGCTCACCTTTCTTCAACTTGTCTTGGGTGAGGCCCCTCCTCTTTCATCTTTCCTATTTGGCCAGACTTCTATATCTCTTACTCTCGGCCGACTCTTGATCTTTTCTGGCACCGACGCTATTAGGTTTCCGAGGGCTAGCTGTCATTTCCAATTACCGCTATAAAAAAAATATTAAAAAAAAACGGAAATCAAGATGACGGCATGGCTATGAACAACCTGGCAGTAGGTATAAAATGCAAAATACAATAGATCTCAATGGCTCAATGGCACTAAATAAGATATTGATGAGGTTACTGGACAAGGGATCGGATCCCTAGAACCGGTCGGAGAGGGAGGTGAGCGAGCAGGCTTTCCCCGACCGTTAACAAGCTACTGCCCAGTGGACCTGGTAGGCAACCAGGCTGGTCCGCTTAGCAAAGATACTGGATTCTTGATTCATAGTTCACCACCAATGAGAGATAGGGCAAGATCATTGACGGATCTTGGTGAAATTGAACTATTCATAACAGAAGATAAAATAAATAAACAACCAGTAAAGAAGCAGAGGGTACTAGAAGTAACACCTATAAGAAACCAGAAGAGGAAAAGAGAAGAAACTCCCAAAGGTAAAGAGGCGAAGCAATTTCTTAAAATAATAGAGCGATTAGACCGAAATATTAAAAAATTGGTTAAAGCGGTGGAGGGTGGATACAAAGTGAAAACGGAAATAAATGAAGCAGCAGGAGATCTGGCTCTTGGTATGGAAAGCCTAATGAGGGACGATATAAGAGAATGGATAGCAAAAGCAACGACAACACCGCTCAAGGATACAGCAATCCAGGATGCTGAGGGAGAAGATATTGTGAACATACATGTAAAGCAGAATGTCAAAAAGCAAACTATAGACATAGGCATGCAGACAGAGGATGAGGAAATATCAAACAGTGGAGAAAACAAAATTGCAAATATAATAAAAAAACTGACACAGGGGAAGGCCCTGAAAACTGATATAGAGGAAGTAAGACAACTAATACAAGGAAAATGGCCAGAGGAAGTATATACAGTTACTGAAGTTTTAAAAGGGGGAATAATACAGGGTGCTAAAGAGAGAGATGTTGTGGTAGTAATAGACTCTGAAATTGAAGAAAAAAACCCGCTAATAAAACGACTAAGTGAAATACAACCTCAAATCGAAAGTATCATTAGACGAAAAGTGGTGCAGCCAGGGAAACTGGTATACACAACAAACTGTAGTAAAATAATGGATGACCATGGAATAACTGAAACGGACACCAGAAATATATACCTAGCAGGAGTAGAAGGGCAAAACTCCACAAATAAAGATAAGAATGTAGAAGATGTAATCACAGTATTGGAGAAAATAAAGAGCATAAGTAGAAATAATGGAAACAAAAACCTGATAATAACATGTATAAGAAAAGAGGTAGAAATCTATTTGCGGAAAGCTGCGGAGCTGGTGTTCAGGGAAGGAGAATACAGCATCAAGATATATGTAAAAAAAAAGGAAGCCAAGAGGAAAAGGAACATCAATATAAGGAAAAAGAGTGGCAAATACAAAGACAAAATAGACAAAGAGCGAGAAGAGAGGCTATTCTGGTAAAACCCACGACAACAGAAAAGACATATGCAGAATTGTTGAAGGAAATGAAGAAAAAGGTGGACTTGGATAAATTGGACATAAGAGTAGACAAAGTTGAAAAACCAAGGAAGGATATGTGAAAATAAATATTCTGAGTAAAAAAAGGGGCAATGGAGAAACAGTTAAATTGGCATTTCAAGAAACACTCAAAAACGTGGCAGAAGTGCAGCTAAAGAATAAAAGACGAAATATAGTAATACTCGATATGGACGATATAACTAGTAAAGAAGAAGTGAGAGAAGCTGTGAAAACTGAAATAAGAGACACAAACATAAAAGATGAAGAAGTGACAATAAAGATGTCACAAAAAGCAAACAGTAGAGGACAACAATATGCGAACATACAACTGCCGATTGAAGGGGCAAACATGCTCCTAGAAAAACACAGGATCAAAATAGGGTGGTCAAGGTGTAGAGTAATAGAAAGGATAGCCCCTATTAAGTGCTACAAATGCCAAAAGTACGGTCACTATGCAAATGTGTGTAAATCAGAGGACGACATGACTGGTAAATGCCTGAAATGCGGACAGGAAGACCACGTAATCAAAGACTGCGAAAATGAAGCATACTGTCAAGCGTGTAAAAAGAAGGGACACTTGGCAAACGAAATGGTATGTCCTGCATATAAAAAGCTAATAAATGAGTTATGGAGGAAAAAGGCTGCTGAAAAAAAGCGAAGTGAATATACTACAAGTTAATATAGACAGAGGGAGAGAGGCAGTCGACTTGTTATATAAGACCGCAAAAACAGGAGACGTGGATATAATATTAGTGGCAGAACCTAACAAAAAACAAATCAAGAAGGGCAAGTGGATTAATGACAGAAACAGTGATGCTGCAATATATGTATGCAACAAACACATTGAGGTACTAAGCAGTGGAATAGAGCATAAAGGTTTTGCGTGGGTGGAGTTAAGGGGCGTGGTGATATACTCATGTTACTCATCGCCGAATATAACAAACCAGTAGTATTTAACATACCTCCAACAACTAGGTAGAAGCATCAACACCCAAAGAAAAGAAATAATAGTGGCAGGGGACTTAAACGCTAAAGCACATATGTGGAGCCCAACACAAGAAAATGAAAGGGGAAAATGCTTTTGGATTGGATGGCTCAACACTCGCTGATCATCCACAACAGTGGCAGAGATCCAACATTTGTTAGGAGAGGCAGTGAGTCGTACATAGATATCACTATGAGTTCAGAAAGGATAGCTTCGCAAATAAAGGAATGGAGAGTGTCAGACGAAGAAAATCTGTCTCCATCAAAATATATATTTTAAAATTGATCAGGCCAACGCATACACAGAACAGCAGACGGGAAAAAGATGGAAAGTGTCTATAGTAAAGATGCCCCAGTTCATTAGGGAACTTCGAAAGGAAGTTAACCAAATAGTAAATTTAGACGCAAACAGCGGCATGGCGGCGATTACCAATGCAATGGTTAGAGTATTTGTTAAAAAGGAAGCTGGAAATTTCAAATCTGTCTACTGGTGGAATAGCACAGTAGCCCAGAAAAGAAAAGAATGCCTGAAAGCTAGGAGGAAAATGACCAGGAGTAACAGAAATAACCAAATGACGGAAGAAGAAAAGGAACACCTTAGAAATGAGTACACGGGTAAAAGAGCAGAGCTACGAAAGACAATTCAACAAGCAAAAAGCCTAGCTTGGAAGAAAACGTGCGACGAGTTGGATAATGATATATGGGGTACAGGATACCAAATCTTATGCAAACAGTGCAAAATGGTTCCGCAAACTAAGATTGCCAAAGAAAAGGAGATCCAAATTGCAGAAAATATGTTCCCAAAACACGAGGAAAACATATGGCCCCAGTTTTTCATAGAAGAGGGAAGCGTACCCTATTTCAGAGATGAAGAGGTAATAGATGCTATGAAACGGATCAAAAGCAAGAAGGCTCCAGGCCCAGATCAAATACCCCCGGAAATAATAAAGATAGTAATCAGTGAACTGACAGAGGAAATGAAAAATATGATGAACAACCAGCTAAAGCAGGGGGTATTTCCAAAGATTTGGAAGAAAGCAAGGATTGTGCTAGTGGAGAAACCAAAAAAACCTGGCGACCTGGAGATCAAGTATAGAACCATATGTCTCATAGATACCACAGGAAAGGTTCTGGAGCAAACCAGACTGATGGAAGAAGTTAAGGGGAAATATCTGAAAACCAGTATGGATTTTTGAAAGGAAAATCAACCATAGATGCAATGAAGAGAGTAACCAGTATAATAAAAGAATGTAGGACGAAACCAACTGGAAATACAAGATATGCCTTGCTGATTACTCTGGATATTAAAAACGCGTTTAATTCTGTACCCTGGAAAGGCATAATGGAGGCACTAGAGGAGTTTGGAGTAAGTGACTACCTAAAGAGAATAATTGGAAGCTACCTACAAGACCGAAGGATAATGGTGAGAGGCCAAGAAATCAAAGTGACCGCTGGAGTGCCACAGGGTTCAATCCTGGGACCACTGCTGTGGATAATATACTATAATGCTATTTTGGAGACACCAACACCGGAAGGGGTAACACTGATAGGATACGCAGATGACACAGCAATAGTAGTAACGGCAAGTACTGAAAACATCTTGAAGACCAATGCTAACATCACCCTGCAACGATTACAGCAAACAGTACAAACGAAACAGCTGAAATTAGAGAAGACCAAAACAGAAGCTGTGATACTATACGGAGCACGCAGCCTTAAAAGCATCACACTGGAAGTGGATGGTACTAAAATAGAAACAACGAAGAGAGTGAAATACCTAGGAGTATATTTTGGGAAAGACGGAGATATGGGAGAGCATGTGATCGAAGTGGGAAAAAAGACGGAAAAAGTAGTAACAGCTCTGAGCAGAGTCATGCCTAGCACTGGTGGTCCCTGTTCAACCAAAAGAAGAATACTCGCGTCTGTAGCGCATTCCATAATGCTATATGCAGCACCAATTTGGGTGAGTGCTATGAAACATAAAAAATATAGAAACGTATTAGACAGGTTACAGAGAAGGATGGCAATACGGATCGGGAGTGCATACTGCACTGTCTCCGCAGAAGCAATACAGGTAATTACGGGTATGAAGCCAGTTGAACTTCTAGTGGAAGAAAGGGAAAAGATATACAAAACAGAGGTAGCAGAAAGAAAACAAATAAAGGATGAAATCACTCAAAAATGGCAGAATAGATGGGACCAGGATACGGGAAAGGCAGTATGGACGAAAAGACTGATACGAGATGTCGGAGCATGGGTAAATCGCCAGCATGGAGAGATAGACTACCATATTACCCAATTCCTGAGTGGGCACGACTGCTTCTCCAGTTACTTAGAGAGGTTTAGGCTCAAAGATACAGACGAATGCTGATACTGCGGTGCAGTAGATACACCACAACATACTTTCTTTGAATGCCACAGATGGACAGGAAAGCGAAATGAGATGACGTCCAGGGTCGGAACACTAGTAACATCGGAAAACATAGTAAGCAGAATGCTAGAGAATAGTGAAAAATGGGAAATAATACAGAAATATATAAAAACAGTGCTAGGACAGAAAGAAAAAGATGAAGCAGTTTTAAAAAGAGAGACAAGAATAACAGGGGACTTAGCGGAAATATACATGTCAGTTTGAAGGTATGCAATGCAGTTCCAAACTGAAATGTGAAGAAAAGGAGGGGTTTTTAGTTGGTAAGGCAGTTCCAAGAGGAAGTGAATCCAACACAATCCGACGGATTATCGGCTGTCTTTTGAAGATTTTCCCCCCTCCATAAAAAAAAGATAGATAGATAGATAGATGAATTCAAATTAACTCTGGAGATGGGTTCTAGGAAGCCTAGTTCGCGCACATTTGAAGAATTTTTTTCAAAATTCAAAAGTTGAGATCTCTTCATTAGTGAATTTGTCTTTAAATTCACGAAAATGGTGCAGGGCACTAAAATGGCTAAACCTAGGCCTGCAGCCAATTTTGTTGTTGTCGCCAACAATAAATCATAAATAAGTAAACAAAAGAAGGTAATTTGCTAGCAAATGCTCATAAAAACCAGTCACATCACGAAAATCTCAAACAGTTTTTTCAAAAAACAATAAAGCTGGTTTGATTCAATTTGGTACACATCTTTCCCTTACAAAAGATTTGTGACATAACAAAACTTAATTTTCCTGCTTTAGAAGAAATGGGGAAAAATGTATACGAAAATGTGCCACCATAATACACATGCTGCGTTCGAACTTTTACTACTGTCTATATACAGTGTGGAACAGCCAAATAGAATAAATTTCAGGATCTGAATTATTGTGCATATTTATTAAAATTCCCGAAATTCGTCAATTTTAGATTAAAAAATTACATCCTGGTAACGTGAAAACTTCACCCCTATATTCCACCCACTTCGAGTAACAGTTACAACTCTCAAACTTTTAAATAGGAAGAAGGAGCTTGTGACACCTCATTTAAAATCTGTCTTCATCCTCTATTTTAAAATGCCATAGTTTTACAATGTATTCCAAAAATTAATAGTAAAAAGATAAATTCATCTGATTAGCGAACTTTGCTACAACACATTAAAAAATTAATAACTAATAGCGTTTCATTTTGGATAATGGGCAAGCAAGCAAAAACAGCTCTAGGGTCCATTTAGACGGTATTGATTAAAAAGGACATGAAGTTGTCAACATTCTTCATAGTTGGCACTGTTAGTTTTGTTTTAAACGCCTTAGAAACTTGCTGTATGATTGTAGCCGCATGACAGCAGTTGTCAGCTCTTGACGCAATTCAGAGACATAGTTTATGTAGCAGAAATACATAAAATAATTGTTTCACAGATGATTGGTTACGGAGATAAAACAAGATCACAAATCGAAGGTGCTCGCATATTTCAAAAAAAAATCCCGATTTGCCGCCTATTATATCCCAAGTGAAAATTAGTAAAATTGAAAAGCAATTTCGAGAACCTGTAGAGTAAAGTGTCCTAATATCGGATACTTTTTTATTAACCCTAATAATAATTTCAATCTGTCAATAAATCCACGACGTTTTTAGAGCAAAACAAAGGAAAGGGTATACAGAACCATATATTAAACCAAAATAAATCATTGCCAGCTGTTAAAATGTAAAATCCAAATTCTACGAAAAAATATCAATTTTCGTTGACAAAAAAAATGTTGCTAATACCGCGAATAGTAGGATAACAATACGAAATTAGCCATCGAGGCAGAAATCACAAATCTATACGTCTTTTTTGCCTATATTGACACAGTCGCTATGAGCCCACTTGAAACCTTTTGAGCACTGAATCCATTGTCCACCCGCCCTATCTTCAGAGAAGAGTTCAGCACAAAACATACATTCTACTTCCTCTTCCCCAATGTCACAATCCATGTCAGAATCATAATCTAAAACGAGTTCTTCATCTTCTCCAGATGAGCTATTAGATTCCTGGTTTTTAATACTTTTCTTGCTAACCTTGATTGTTCTTTTTTTCTTAGCAATAGATTTTCCTTTCTTTTTATATGTTCTTTTAGAAGGCACACTTTTTTTATTTTCAATTTCGGAATTCCCTTTAAGACACTTTTCATTCTGTTCTGACAAACTACTTTCTAAGGCATCTTTACATGGGGTACCTGTAATCAAGGCAGCATATCATTTTCTTGATTTTCTTTCTTTATCGCCAGGCTTGTAAAACGAAGTGCTCGGTAAAGGGCTATTGTCTTGAGACCGCAGTTTTGGATCTATGGGATTAGAAATTCTGTTACAAGATTAATTTTTCACACATATAGTCGTGTCAATATTTCTTGGAGGAGTCGCATGCCTTGGAGGAGTCACTTGCCTTAGTTGTTCAACATCAAGTGGATTTGGAGCTAGAATTCGGTCACCTTCCGCTTGATGGTGAATGGCGAAGTCGTGGTCTCGAAAAATGTGCTTATTAAACGGTCAAATATCGCTCTTTCGAAAACCGTTAATAGCAATTTCAGCCGTAGCACACCTTACTTACGCTTTTCCAAGCAACTTGCAAACTTGATAACTGGTGACCACTCTTCCAGAGTTATTTCTTAGCCAATTTTAAATCTCTTGTAATTGATTTTGGGAGGCACCATGAATGCAACGTCCAGCGACTGCATCTTGTGTGTCGAATGCGGCGGGAGACTTAGAATAACCACATGGTTTTGTCGCGCTAAGTTTATCGTGTCAACGTTCCGAGTATGGGAGTAGTGGCCATCCAAGGTTAATAGAACTGGATCAGCTTCACTTGGTTTAATGTGGCTAATAAAATGTTGTAACCAAAATGTGGCTCTGAATCCAGCCAGACACATGGCAGACAGCAACTGTTCCTGGTGGAGCACCGTTGAGTAATTCTGCCTTCATGTTTTTTCGAGGAAATATGACCATTGGAGGCACATAGCCACCAGCCGCATTCATACAGGTAACCACCGTCACTAATGCTCCTCTTTCTGCGAAGCTAACGGCCGCTACCTGCTTTTTACCTTTTAACGTGATCATCTTGGTGTGCTTAGATTGTACAGACGTTATGCATGTCTCATCTACGTTGTAGATTCTACAGGGATTGAATTTTACCTTCTCCAGCGCAGGTTCAAAAATATCAAAAAAACGATTTACGTTTTCTTCTTTGAATCCCTTAATTCGGGCAGTTGACAAACCCTGTGGTCTCCTAAACGTTAGTTCAGGATGCCTCTTTAAAAATGAACGTATCCATTCGTAACCTGCTTTTTTCTGATTATTTAATAACGTATATTTTAAATTATTGCGAATGGCTATTTGGAAGGCTAGTCTTCGAACGTCACAATCTCGCAGTCCGTAAAATCTCTTATCCATTTCTACACAATGATCAACCAAGTTGGTTTCAATTTCTTTAGGCAATACTGGTGGACGTCCTAGATTTATTTGTATAAGTTCTTCAGGTGACTTAATTTTATTTTTCACGTAGTCTTTCAACGTGCTCTTAGGAACTCTGAAAGTTTTCGCAGCTAGCAGGTATCCCATCTCTTTATTTCTAACTGCAGTAACATCTGCAATCATGGATTCGGTATTCCACTTCTTTCGCATTTGTTTGGGTTTCGACATTTTATTTTTAAAATTAAGAAAAGGTGTAAGATAAAAAGTAAAATTAGCAAGGGTGGAACATGGATTGAAGCATAAATCTTTCTTTTTTTTTGACGAAAACATCAAAATGTGGTTGTTAATAAGGCCTTAGCTACATAAAGATAGTAGTCTTCTATATAAAGTCAAATATGAAATATTTTGTCCTATTATCGAATATCTGATATTAAGACATTGCGACAATCCGATATTAGGCAAATTGTCTCATGTTTAAGGTTAAATTTATTGAACAAAGAAAAGGTATAATAATACATTGTCCACACGCACTTAATTAAAGTGGACATATTACACACTAACTTAAGCTACAGAGTCAAATTTAATAACTTACCTGAATGTGTAAAAATTACGTTACCGATTATCACGTGTAAAAACTCGAAAGGTCACAGTTCAGGATAAGTGACTTTAGAGCCCTCTATGTTTTATTACTAGCACTAAAATATTATTCCTTGGCTTAGGTTTAGCTTCATCCTAAACTGTAGACAGGTTTCTTATTTATCAGATTTCTTAAAAACAAATCTATCCGATATTAGGCAGCTATCCGATATTAGGGCAGTTTAATCTACATTTAAGGCAGATACAAAAAAAAAAAGTTCTAAGACACCGAGTAATGGTACCAAATTAAATGTTTAATTCTTTAGACACCGAAAGAACATGCGTAATGCTATATTAAGTGCTCAACGTTTTTTTTTATTCATTGAGTTAAACTTAATGTTTCAAAAAATGTATAGCATGTATGGAACAAATAAGCTAGCATTATTTTTGTAGTGAAAATAACTTATAGCCACACACAGTAAGCTTCGAATATATTTTATTCTGAATTATAAATATCATTCATGAATTTAAACGCAAGAATATTTGAATTAAGTATATCCCATAAAACGTGCCCCAGCATTAACAATTTTTTACGTCTGGGAAATTCTAAAGAAGATAAGAGTAACGTACTCGTCTAGCAAAGAGATGGGAGATATGATTGTCACTAGGCCTTTAATAGTGCGGCTTGTCATTTGGACATCTATTGTCACCTAAAATACATTTTAATTGATGTACAGAATGAATGGTTTCTTGTATAAACCTCCTATCTCTAAGACGATCGGTGTTAAATGAGGGAATCGACATATTACAGAAGAAAGCTCTTCTTCCATGAACGACTTGTTTACTGTTACAATAATTATGGATAGAGGTGTTTGTAAAACATATTTCTAAACAATGAAAAAGTGCTGAATGAGATATTATCTAACTATGTAAAATGTGACGTGACAAATTTTAAACATTAGTAATAATTGTGAATACAAGGCTTTTATCTTGATGAGAATATTTCATGAATTGACATGCAAACTTTATTTACTTAACGCATGGCAAACTTGTTTTTAATTTAAACTGTACTTCGTTATATAACCGTGTTGTAGCTTTGATAATTCGTAAGTCTCAATAACATAAAAGTTTTTAAAAGAGCAATTTTTTAGGGAAGTTACAAATAGAACATTAAATTTTTTAAAGTTTAGACTTTTTAGCGAATCTTTATTTAAAAAATATATAATAATAAAATTCGCTAATAGAGAGGTATCGATGATGAGACTTTGCAAAAATGTTATCAAATGAGGTGCATTTGGGCTCCTATAACCCGAAACCAAGGTCCGTTTGAATTTTTAAAAATGAAACTCGGCAAGAATATTTATTTTATTAATAACTTGAATGAGTTCGTTCCCGTGCCCTATCGGGCCAGTTTTTCTAAAAAAAATATTTTTCCGAAAACAAAATTGTATGTCAAAAAATAATAAAGTAAGTTTGATGAAATTTGGTTGATATATTGCCCTCGTAAATACCTTACTACATATCCAAATTCAGTTTTCTAGGTGTATAGAAAATTGAGTTATATAAATTTAAAGCAATTAATAAAAATTCGCTACCCTAACGGACTTTTTCCGTACCGAATTTTTTTAATGAAAATCAGCTTCAATAAAACTCGCAGCAATTCTCACTTATACCTACTCTTTAAGTTATACATCTTTAGCTTGACGACTTATTTGGTACAAGTTAGATTACCCAAAATTCGAGCTATTTGAATATACATGTGTAGATATATTTTACTTGCCCCGTGTGGCATCAGTTTCTAAGTGTAATATTGGAAATTAATAAGTGTTTCTATGTTGGAAAGTATTGATCATTCTCTATAAGTGTGGTAATGTTTGAAACCCTAACTTTGGTTGTTTAAGATGAATGCACATTCAAAAAAGTCTGAACGCAGCAAGTGCGTTATGGAAGCGTATTTACACAGAAATGTTTTTAATGTATGTTTTAAATATGTTTTTTTTTTGTTAATAAAAGGCATCAAATTTAGTAGAAAGTATAACCTTTATAGTAGAAACCATGTACCATATTCCATCAAAATAACTTTATTGTTTGAGTACATAAACTTAAAATTTTCCCGAAAAAACTGGCAAGACTTTCGTGGCCAAATAGCGTATCCAAGCAATTAACACAAAAACGAAATCTACCAAGATATAATTATTCATAGAAAGCTTAGAGACAATTATTTAAAAAAGCTACATGAACATTTGCAAACAATTTGTTTCATACAAATTCGCCATATTTTTTTTTCACAAATATTAGGTAAGAAAATTATATAAAGGTTTTTTCACGAAAATTCCACAATTTTTGCACGTGAATTCGAACATCCTTTTTACTATAATTTATTAAGTTATTAACCAATAGCATTTAACAAAAATTTGACCAAACATTGCCAAAGCACTGAAAATTTTTTTTTGGAAAAACTGACGAGATATTTTCTACACAAAATCGGCAGAAGCAAATACATCAAATTCAAATTATATCCAAATCTGTAATTAAAATTGAACAAAAAGATAATGTTAAAAGTTTTTTAACTTTTTACGGAAATTTGAACCAGGGGAAGTAAAGAAAAATAAAAACGAAAAATACTCATATTTTCATGTCACAAGCTCTCAGAAATAAAAACGTTTCTAATCGAAAATTGTACACTTTGGGAAACCCAAATCACCACAATACATCTTTTTAAAGACCTGACGATCGTTTCACTAACAAAGTTAGCGTATAAACCGTAAGTGTACTTATAAGAAAGTTATTTAAGTCTGTCACTTTGCAGATTTATTTGACATTTGTGAAACAATTTATTAACTACTTACGTATATATATATATATATATATATATATATATATATATATATATATATATATATATATATATATATATATATATATATATATATATATTATGAAAATGTAAACATAGGTAATCTTATCAAATTAATTATTTCTTACTTTTTAGTTTTTCTTAGAAAATTCGCTAAATGATCTCATAATCTGATAGGTTATTAGAATTGAATGGAAAACTGAAAAAATATGAAAAGTGATCCCTACAGTTTTTTAGGTAGACGGGTTGTTATACAAAAGTAGAAACAGAGGGCATGCCCCTCACTGAAACAAAAAATACAGGCTCTTCTATTTGAAAAAATTAAGTTGTGGTAGTTTGAATTTTTCAAATTCAGCCACTATGGCATCTCGATTTTTTCGATGAATAATATAAAGAAAAACCTCTCTAGATTCTAAATGCGTCATTTCTATAGAACTCCCGTATCTATTGGTAAAAACGCCGTACCACAATTTTCAGTATGTGCCAAAAAAGTAAAAAGTAAAAAAATCAAATACCTAACTCGGAAACGATGAACAATACTACATTTTTTCCTTCCAAAGATACATTATAGTTTGATGGAAAAACGAAAAATATAAGGGGTGTTATATTAAAGGAAAAAAAATTGTATCACCAACGATTTATGTGCCACCTTGAGATTGTCTAAATAAGATGCACCTCAAGACACCCTATACGTATACACCAACAACACCACACCATCCCACATGCCCAACGTCTACAATTTTTTCTCGTATCTTCTATAATAACCCTGTATATATGTAAGCAGTTAAAAGCTGAGACTGACGTCGGATTTGGATTCACGAATCAGAAACTAATAATGAACTACCTTTTCCGGAGGTACTAGTTATCAAAAATAAAGACCCTTTAGAATTAGATGTCCGTAGGACGGAAACCATCACTCTGAGTTACATTCTCAATGACTCACCTCATGCGTACGTACAAAAATAATTAGTTTGAACTTTTTTGTAAATAGGTTAATAGATTTTCCTTTAAGTAAAAATAGATATAGCAAAGAATTAGGGTATACTAAGAACGTGGCTGAATATAATGGATACACTGCTCGCCTAATGTAGAAATTAATTAAGAAACAGAAAACAAAGAAAATGTTAGCAGAATCAACAACCTTTATAAAAGAGAAAGCAGATTAAAACTTTCTTTGCTTACCATTGGAACCGCGAATCACGACGGGTCTAGATAGCATTTTTAGGAAAGCTAATTTTCAACTAAAATTTTTAACATAAAGTACTTTAGAGAATTTGCTAGGTAACCCAAAAGACAAGGATAGTAGTACTAAAATGTCGGGGACCTATGAAATAAGTTGTAAAGATTATAATCTTAAATACGTAGGGCAAACTAAGAGGTCTATGGAAATTAGATTTAAAGGACATTTAGCGCAAGTACGATACGGTACTATAAATAGATCAAACCTGGCACGACATATTTGGGATAATAATCACCACATAGATAAGGAGACACTAAAATTAATCAAAAATGTTAGACAACGAGGACAGCTAAACGCTTTCCAAAAGTATATATATATCACTAAATATAGTAACAGTAAAAGTTCTATGAACTCAGCACTTCTGCATAGGTTATTGATCAATTACTTCACGAAAGATGCCAACAAAACGTAAGAATAAAGATAGTGGAATTCGTAGACGGACTTTTCGGTAAACAAGCACTTAAAGTTTGTTAGTTTGTTTGAAGAGAATATAAGCACAATTGTAGTGGCCAACCGTTTAGAATTTTTCATCCTCTAACGACACCAACTTGGCTAGTGAAACTATCTATTATGTTTTCTAAAAATATGTTGTGGTGATTTGGGGTCTCCTAGTGTACTTATGAATGGACGATAGTTTAAACATGTAGTCCTTACTAAACCATTGATTGCATGTTTCAAGCAGTAATGCATTTAATCACTTTTATACGTGATATATATTAAAAGCGTTACTACCTGAGACTTGAGACATATTAGGATATTCAGAAATAGTTAGCTTTTCGGCGATTACTACACTCTCCATCACAAGAAACTTTATTAGTTTGTGTATGTGCAGTGCATTGTCAGTGTTTCTAGTAAGACGAGGAATGTTGAGTACACATCTATATCGAATATGGATATTTTCTGTTTATGAAACCAAAATCATAACACAATGCACAATATTAATAATAATCATCCATGCGCTCAAATATTGTCTTAAATGTCATCATCCGATATCCTTCAAATTGCAAAGATATTAAGAACTGGGTGGGGTCGGAAATTATGCCTAAAAATGTCAGTGACGATTTGAAACGACACTATTGGTGATTTCTAAACAAAGATTCTGGTACTCATGCGTCCAAGGAGAGGCAAATATTGCCCAATATGTCTTTAACGAGGTCTTATGTTTAAGTTTCAACTTTCCATTTGCTTTTTTTTTTGGTTAAAATATTTGCAACCAATGCATTTGAAATAGATTTACTTGTTACAAATACCGTATAAAATTGATTAGACTTGTAATTCTAATAAATTTATTAGTGAATTTTTGCTGAAAAAAATCACTATGGTGGATATGAGGACTTTTATAACTTTCAATTCAATTTTAACAGCAGATCAGATTGTTTATTGTTGCCCTAGCTTGGTGAAACCGTTCTATACATAATACAGATGTCAGACTTAGCTACCAGTTTCGAATTTTACGCCATCCTCAGGAAAAATAATATTTTATTTTGAAGCCACAAAAAAGTCTCTAAATCTGTATTTAGATCAGATTGTATAATTTCCAATTTTTTTACTAGCGGATTTTCATGTACAAAATATTCTTTCAATAGCGGATTTTCTTACAAGAAACTTTTACTGTGTTTTCTTCAAAGAGAATGTGTATCTAATTTTGTTTAAAGAATTCGTTTCGAATTTTGTTTGTTTGGCGAAGTTTTGATGGAACGTTTTTTAGCGAAATTCGTTACAACTAATGTTTTAATGAATTTTCGTGCAAATAAAATTGTTTGAATTTCCCTAAAAAATATTGTGTGAACCAATTTTTGTAGAGACAATATTTTCCAGCGAACTTTTGTAAGAAAAGATTGTTTTGGTATTTTTTAAAACAATTTGCTTTAGCGAATTTTGGTAGAAAATTAGCGTATGACGAGATTGCTACTTTGAGACTTTTGGGCATTTCTTTCAGGCGAGCATAAACTAAGACCTCTAAGACTTCGAAAAAATTTCTTCAAATTGTAATATATTTAGTATAGTATTTGTACATAATTTTACAACGTGTTTACAAATAAGCTTTATGCCTGTACTTGCAATTTACATACATTTTACTTTAGCCTTACCTAAACGTAAACAGAAAACCGTTGCCCACACAAATCGATAAAAATATTTTCTGATAGGCAAGATGCTATAAAAGAGCTTGGATTCTACCGTTGGAATTCAAAAACGGTACGTATTTAAAAGAATGCTCGGCAGCTACAATGAAGTGTCACTAAAAAGCTGCAAAATAAAACTTGAATTTTGCGTTTTTTAATGCTTTCGCTTTAAACGTACCACTAAAGTGGTTATTTTCTAACAGTTTATTGCTTTTTTCCTTACTTGGAGTTTATTCTCCTTCCGATGCGTCCACTAGGTTATTTTTACAGTTCTGTTATTTGGTTAGAACATTATTTTTGATTAAGGGTTTCTGTGAAACAATTACAAGCTTACACTTATCTGTAAAACCTGTCGTAAAGTTGAAGTAAAGAAATATACTACTCCGGCCATACACTCCTTTTGAACCATTTGTAGATCTTAATCATAATTTAGAAAAACATTTAGAGAAATAAATCAAAAATATGAAGATCATTTATCAATTAATTTTCAGAACTCGATGAAAGTTAATAAGCAGCACCCATAACAAATTTTAAAAAATACCTATTTTTCGTGGAAACACTCTTAGCAAATTTTTGCATCAAAAAGGTTTTTTAGCAAATTTTTTGAAAAAAATCCATAGATCATTTCTATGCAAATTCGCTACCGTAACGTACTTACGATGTCCAGACTTTTTTATCAATAAAAATATTTACGTATGTATGGGAAATCCATGAAACTCTCAGCACTAATATTTGAACGAGTGAAGATTGGAACCTGTGATGAGCACTGAAACTAGAATTACTATTTATATGTTAGTTGCATGCAGTTGCGAACAGCGTCCTCTAGGAAGGTATGCAGACAGACCCCGCACGGTTGAATCTTAAATACCTGTAATTTAAACTGCAAAGATGCTTTTGTAAAACTATGTGTCGTTATTCTTTCTACGAAGGACACACTGGTTATTAAGATAACAGTTCGAACAGTGGACTACACAGAGCTGGACTTACTATATATATATATATATATATATATATATATATATATATATATATATATATATATATATATATATATATATATATATATATATATATATATATATATATATATATATATATATATATATACTTTCGTAAGCATCTATCTGACGCGACTGCCTGACAGTTTTGAATACTTTAGGTTTTCTCATTATTATCCCAAATATGCTGAGAAATACATGATTTATCAATAATGTCATATCTCAGTTGAGCTAAATGTTGTTTGAATCTAGTTTCCATAGTTCTTTTAGTTTGCCGAACATATTTAAGTTCACAATAGAATGTAACTACTTCGTAGGTTCCCGACACTTGGTGGTTTTATCTTTATCCTTTAGGTTGCCTAGCAAATTTGTTAATGTATTTTTTGTAGAAAATGTTAGCTGTAAATTGGCTTTCTTAAAAATGCTATTAAAACCTCTCGTGATTCGCAGTTCAAATGGTAAACAGACAACGATTTTGTCTCTTTTATCTTGTCTGGAAGTCGTAGATTTCACTAACATTTTGTGTTTGTTTTATGTTTATTGACTAATTTTTCCACTAAGCAGACACAGTTACCATTATACTTAGCTACATTTTAGTCAATTTTCTTTAAAAAATTCACTAATGAGGAGATCTCGACTTTTGAATTTTGAAAAAATTCCTTCAAATTAGCACTAATTAAGCCCCCGAGAACACATATCCGGGGTCGGTTTCAATTTTTATATGTATATGTATATATATATATATATATATATATATATATATATATATATATATATATATATATATATATATATATATATATATATATATATATATATATATATATATATATATATATATATATATATATATGTATCACACCGATAACTCAAAAAATAATCGGCCGATTTTGATCAAATTTGGTGAGTACCTTCCTTTTGCAAATGACTTGGATAAGTTCGTTAACCAGGAAAATCTGCTCAGTTGAAATAGATTAAACAATGTTTTCTTTTAATTACACAGACGGATTCCCCCTATCAGTGTCAGTTCTGAGCCAGCCTTAAATGTATGGAATTTAGACCACGAAATTATAATGCATGTTTGTAAGAAAATAAATTCAGGACTCAGTAAGTGCGTTATGGTAGCGAGTTTTTATTGAATGCCTCAAATTTAAATAGCTCAATTTGCTATTAGCCTATAAGGTTCGTTGGCCAGGAAACTAGTTTTTTTTGGGAACATTTAAAGTTTATTTTCGAAAAATTTTTTTACATTTTTAAACAATAAAGTTATTTTGATGAAATATGGTACATTAGTTTTACTATATATGTTATACTGGTAACCAAATTTGATGTCTGTTTTCTTTAAAAAAAGACACATATTTGCTATTTAAAACATTTTTATGAAAATTCACTATCATAACGCATTTGCTGCGTCCAGGCTTTTTGATATGTTCAAGTTATCTGTTGTAGCTTTCTTTATTTAAGGAAACTGTAATAATCTATTAACCAGAAAATTCATCTAGCTGTTTTTTTGTGGAAAACTATGGTGTGAGTCAACGGAAACGTAACTCACAGTAGTGGTCCTTTCTGTGGGTGTTTAATTCTAAAGTGTCTATTTTTAATAACTAATGCATCAAGAAAAGGTAATTTGTTATTAATTTCTATTTCATGGGTGGCTTTTGATAGAGTCAAATTCACTGTGTAATTTGGCATAAAATAATCTACTTTGCATACATTTGTATTAAATACTGGAAAAATATCATCCACATAACAAAACCCTCCTCTGGAAAAACAGTCATTTTCAAATCTACTCATGAAAAGGTCTGTAGTGAATGAGGAAAGGGGATTGCCCATTGCTGTACCATGGGGTTGTTCAAAAAATTCATTATTAAATTGACAAATATTCTGATTCACCCAAAACCGTTATCTGTTTACCATTTGAACCGCGAGCCACGAAACGTTTTAATGGCATTTTTAAGAATTTCAACTTACAGCTAACATTTTCTACAAAAAAAAATACATTAAGAAGGTTTATAGGTAACTTAAAGGATAAAGATAAAACTACAGAACTGTCGGGAATCTACGAAGCCGGTTGTAAGGATTGTGAACTTAAATATGTTGGGAAAACTAAAAGAACTATTAAAACTAGATTTAAAGAACATTGTTAAATGTACGACAGGATCGCTATCTCGGTGCGGAACCAGGTTGTATCTTGTAACAACAGCTGCAGTTAACACAAAATATTATAAATATAGACTGTGTACAACCAACCAGCAATTTTGTAAATTGTCAGCACTGGTCCATTTTCTTTCCTATTGCCGGGACAATGTATGTAAGGCTAGACATATTCTCACTATCAGTAGAAACACAGGGATTTAAGACTCAACATTGGGGGGTCTGTCTGTCTAGTCTTTCTAGTGAACGCTGTTTGCAACTGCTTGCAACTAACATATAAATAGTAGTTCTAGTTTTTATTCGCTTAGTTTATTCATCCCTCTGATGACGCGAACTTTGTTACCGAAATGATCGTCAAGTCTAAAAACTGCATTGTGGTGAATTGGGTTCTCCAAATTGTACTTAGCTAATATTTGACAAAGATCAACTGTCATATTGAAAATATGCACCACCCATAAAATATGAATATAAAGACCTCAACTCATCTATCAACCCATCTTATTATAACTCAATAAACATGTGGTTATGAAACATAATCCATACATACATTCATTCAGCGTACAAAGCTGAATCGTATCCAGTAAACAAAATTGCCATAAAAATTAGAATGCATCTCTGAATGTGCTCCCAAATGCTGCAACACGCATATCGAATTACCTGCGATAATTCGGTAACAAAGGAGTATCGCAAACGATGGCCTATGCGCTCAGACAACCGCGTCTGAAATCAGAGAAAGCTATGGAAAATGAGCCGCTTGCTAATAAGGTGACCGATTACAGGCTAAATTTGATCTTCGATGCGAATAATATCGATTTTATACCCTGTTGCACGCTCCGGCTGCTTTCAGTCTGCTTGTTCTGGGGTTAAATACAGTGTAAATCTAGACACAATATATGCGGGGGTGCGAAGACAGGACTAACAGAGACAACGACAAAATTATCACAGTTTAATCTTAGAGGGTAATTGGCTAGGAAAAGTTACGTTATAATAGGTCACATAATACGTTAGCGTTGAGTCCGGTGTCGCTGTATCAACAAAAGAGTAATTGCAGGTCTTTTAGACAGCGTTGATTAGTTTTCGCATAATATCAAAGCCTTTACCTCCGTCCCCGGTAAATTTCTAGTAACTAATTTAGATCGGTGCTTTCAGCCATACATGACATAAGCAATTATCTTTAAATAAATCGCATCACAGTTTAATGGCTATATCTCCCCATCGTCGCAACCATGACTCTTTGTCTACAGCATTCTTTATGTTTTTCTGTAGCTTCCGCTCTTCATGAATTGGTCCAGGTTTTCGAGAAGCTTTCGTCTTAGTCTGCTTCTTTCATTTTTTCCAAGCATGTCCTTCAAATATTGTCGCCAGTAATTTATTGTGTCTTAAAATATGTCCAGCAAATATTGCCTTCTTTCTCTTAAGGTCCTTCGAAAGGTTGTATCACCTCTTCCAACACAATCTTATTCGTCTTTATACAAATATTTACAATTACTAGTCTATCTAGTACTTGGTTTTTAAACCAGGATACCCTAGGTAGAAAAGGTTGCAGCTGTTTATAATAAAATCCCGTACTATTGTTTTTCTATCTCTGTTTCCATTTTTCTTTAAGATAATTAAATAGGTAAAGCAAAACGTCCAAACCTAGACATACATAGGTTAATTCTTCTCCTATGTAAATAGATTACTTAGCCAATGTATCCACTCTTTCATTCTGTAATATGTCGCAATGTCCCTTTATCCAGCATCTTTGCCTTCTTCTTGCAAAATATACAGATTTTTTGTTAACTCAGCCATCAGGTAGTTGTTTACTTTTGTGTTTGCTGTAAAATTATAAATTTTATCAAGACAACTCTTACTATATGTGAAGATAACCACTCTTTGTTTGCACTATTGTTTTACATAGTGTAAGACTTCTAAAATTGCAACGATCTCTGCTGAATATATGAATAATTTACTATTTAGTCGAAACGTTCTTCTAATTTCACCTTCCGAGGCATAATAGGCACACCCTGCGAAGTCGTTTTGTTTAGAGCCATCGAAGAAAATGTGAAGGGACTGTGGAAATTTGAACGTTACGTCACACTTAAATATCAGATTAATTTCATCACAGGGGAACTCATTGTAATTCTGTAAATATGTTATTTTCAATGGTTTCTTTGTTTGCATATTTATGCTATATGTGGGACATAAATTGTTTTGATATAGCTCACATTTTGTACGGTTCAGAATGGGTTAAATGTAAAGCCGCAAAATACTTAAATGTTTGAATTAAAATAAAATACGTGCATTAACATTATTCGTTTATAAAGACTAGCATCGTCGTTTAATTACCCGTTTAAGACTCGCGAAGGACCAGAGAAATTGTTTATTGTGGGGCATATTTATGAATACACGTGATAAAATTAATAACAATTTAATACTACAAGTTACAAAGTGAAATACAGAAATGAATGTTGTGGTCCAATAATGCAATAAAACAGGTAACTAACAATTGGACAATTGGAGCTGCGTAGGCTGAACGTTTCCGTACCCAACACGCGGAAGCTGCCGCTGGTACATGGGGCTTAGTCCAAAGGGCCAAGATGTTTCACGTGTCCAGGTGACGTTTGTGAACACTTGCGGTGTGTTGATGCCACGGTTGAATGGATTTCTGAGCACGGGTTCGTAGCTCGTCGAAAGACTGGCTCTTCCAATACGAGGCTCACGAACATGTCCACGTGTTTATGGAGACAATCGTGATTCTTGACTCTGTGCCGCGGGTCAGGCGATCTCCCTGTGATGCTCCCTGGCCGCGGGAACGATCAGGGAGTTAACTGTGATGTGACCACAGCATAATCAAGTATTATGCTGTGTCTTGACTACCGCTCACGGTTCAGCCGGTCTTAAACGACCTTACTGGACGCTGTATGATATGGAAGTGATCGAGACTGGAGTTGTCTTGTAGCTCCTTTTGTCGGTTGTTGACGCTTGATGGCACCTGTCACAGGTATACCATTGTTGTACGCCGGAGGTTTCTGTTGTTGCCAACTGTGTCGTAACTGCCCCTGGTGGCGGTTGTAGAGACGGGAATGTACAGGGTCGGACTAGGGGAGATTGAGCGTGAGGATCAAAACAATATTAGAACACAACACATTTATATCGCAAAATATTGTGGTAAGCTGTCACTATGATAGAAGGGGGTTTATAAAACTGACGTGAAGTTGTTTTGTCAAAGATATATGCTTCGTTTACTTCTTCTAGCAAGTCACTCTCTCTTATATATTATTTTCTAAGAAACCTAGTAGCCAAATTTTCTGCACGTATTTTTGGAGGCGTTTCTTCAACTTCGGCCAGCAAGCAGTTAATTTATGTACTATTCAGAGTGCCAATGCATAATCGAAGGCTTTAATTTTGAATAGTTTCTAGTTTCCTTATGTGGGTTCTACTTGCGTTCAGGTAGAATATACGCCCGTGGTCTATCTGGGATCTTACAAAGAACTTGTAAAACGTTATGCTTATATTGGGATCAGCTCCCCATTTTGTGTGATTTATAAACCTTATAATATTCAGTCCCTTTTCTGTTTTCTTCACTACTTTTTGGATGTGACTTTTCCAAAGAAGCTTTCTATCAATAATTAACCCAAAAAAATTAACATATCTTTTTACTTCATAAGCCTTACTGCAGATGCTAATAGACTGAGATATTTGCATATTTTTTTTTGCTAAAAGCTCCAACCTGAGTTATAGATTCTGAAATATTTAATTAAAAAAATGTCTAACCAAATTTTTGTTCACGAAAATTCGAAAACAAATTTTGTACGTGAATTCGCAAAAACGTTTTTACAATAACTTAAATTCATAATTAAGTAATTCTGTGTTGTAGACACCTCAGTAGTAAACAACCAATTCGGGTGGAATCGGAACGCAGAAGTGGACGCTGGACGATATGCACTGTTTCCAGATGAATATTACCAGGGGTCATTTTAAATATAGAAGGAAATCAAGGGGTGAACAAATGTTTTTATAATCTAAATAAATTATAATATGGCGTCATCTAGATAAATCGATATTTGACATATTTTGCGGAAAGCAGTAGGAAAACGGAAATGTAAAAAGTTAATTTTCAGCCATGGTGGTCCAGGGGAAAAACGTGGGCCTCTAGACCCAATAGCCCATTTTGAGCCAATTCTCGGTTACGTTTATCATCGACAACTGTCAGTAGAAATTTCTTCATTACAATGAAACATTGCGACTTTTCAAAATAATATATAGGATACCGTTTGCTATTGGCATATACAGTCGGATTTATCATCAAAAATTTGCAACGGAAATTGCTTCATTGACTTTACTAAGGTGATCCATTCACCTCACTGTCTGGGAAATTTGGGTCTTTAGCGTGCCCAACACCGCATGGGCACGGGACTGACGCCTTTACGCCCCCTGGGAAGGGCGGAACGTGCAGATTACCTTGCTCAATCACAATGGCACAACCTCTATTGATGTTACTCATGTACTTAAAATGGGTGGAGAGGGGAAATCTGGGATTGAACCCCGTACCCTTGGGTCCAGAGGCACACGTTTTTCCCCTGGATCACCATGGCTGAAAATTAACTTTTTGCATTTCCGTTTTCCTACTGCTTTCCGCAAAATATGTCAAATATCGATTTATCTAGATGACGCCATATTATAATTTATTTAGATTATAAAAACATTTGTTCACCCCTTGATTTCCTTCTATATTTAAAATGACCCCTGGTAATACTCATCTGGCAACAGTGCACATCGTCCAGCGTCCACTTCTGCGTTCCGATTCCACCCGAATTGGTTGTTTACTACTGAGGTGTCTACAACACAGAATTACTTAATTATGAATTTAAGTTATTGTAAAAACGTTTTTGCGAATTCACGTACAAAATTTGTTTTCGAATTTTCGTGAACAAAAATTTGGTTAGACATTTTTTACGTAGAAAACATTTTTTTAATTCTCGTAAAAAAATTATATAATTTTCATGTAAGAGTACTTAGGTACTTAGGTAATGGCGAATTGTTTGTATATTTTCATGTTACATTTTGTTTATTGCTGTCTAAAAGCTTTCTGTAAATAATTATATTTTGGCAGGCGTAGTTTTTTGTAAATTGCTCGGATATGTTCGTTGGTCAGGAAAATCAGACTAGTTTTTTTGGAAAATTGTTGAACTTTCTCAAAGAAAGTTATTTTGATGGTTTATACTGTAAGGGTTATACTTTTTACTAAATTTGATGTCTTTCTTAAAAACATTTTATACTAAAAATATTTCTATGAAAATTCGCTATCATAACGCACCTGCTGCGTGACAACTTTTTTCTAAGGAGCGTTAATTTTTAATAAGGTAATTATGCTTCATTTAATAAGTATTGTTAGTGTATTTGTCAAGGCTCAAATAAACACCATTAATGGGGTATGTGTAAATGTGTGTGCGCGTGTGGGTGTGGGTGTTAATTAAAATCTTCAAGATATGGCGTTATGTACTAATAGCAAAACAACTTCTATGGAAAATATATAAGACAAGCTAGGAAAGAACCAATTACACTATACATTTGTTACATCAGTAATACGATATCGTTAACAAAGGGTTATCTGGTCATTTATAATCGAAATATTAGTTATGTGCTATAATAACACGCTAATATTGCAGAGTGTTGTCTTACATTATTGATGAAATAATAAGCCTAGTTAGTGAAATAAAGGAGGTATTAAACTTTAGGGAATCCTGTGGGATCGAGGTGCACCACGGAGACCCCGGCAACCCATTAGAAACATAAAGTATGTAACATTGGGGGTTAGGCCCAGACTTATGCACAGCCAACTACTATCATAAGGACCTAATAATAACTCTGCCTGGGATTATGATATAAATGAGCGTGTTATATGTTATACCTACAATATCTCATGCACATCGGTATATGCTATTTAACGAAGAGGTTTACGGTTAACAGTTAAAATTATTATAGATGATACATTGGTAGTGATTGTATCAGTACTAACTATTAATAATAAAATACATATAAGTACAATTCTATAAGCTGTCTTAACCTTTTCTTCTTCCATCTCGCTCCATATTACATATTCTACGTGCAAATTTTATTAGACTCTCCAGTTCAAGTAAAGTTTTATGTCAGAGGAAAAAGTTTTTGAGGCTTCTCTTATGACGACATGTATCTTAACATTTCGTTATCAAATGATACTAGGGAAGAGTTGGGTAAGTTGACGCTGCTAAGCAAAAAAATTATTTACAACCAAAGTAATGAAGTTGAGGTAACTCATCAAAGGATGAAAAATTATATGTTACCTTACTTACCAGTGTTCATCGCAGGTTCCAATATTCACTTAGCTACTTTCGCAAATAATGGAGTGGTGTTACGCAAATTTTAAGATGCTGATCCAAAGTCCAAATTAGGTTATACATTGCAAAAGGGTATGTTTCCGTGTTTATTATGAAGACACTGTATAAGATATGCTGGTGATATTATGTGATTTGATACACTAGATGACTTTAGCATTCTAATATTTGCAAGACACTCAGTAGCGTTTACACAGAGCACTCCACAAGAGTCGATTTTTTCATTTTTTGCTCTCTGTATAAGTTACGATATTGAAACTTGAGATTTGTGGCTTACAGGTGTTCCTATATATATATATATATATATATATATATATATATATATATATATATATATATATATATATATATATATATATATATATATATATATATATATATATATATATATATAATGCTTTTTTCGTAAAAAAAATGCCTAATATGCTTTAGTCATTTTTGTGGTCTTATTTGTTATCGCAGTAGGTTATGGAAAAAGCGAATCTTAAAATAATGCATACCAGGATGTGGAACTTTTGAAGTACTTTATTTAAAGATTTTTTTTGTTGAAAATCGGCCGTTACGAGATAATGAATTGTTGCCACTTAAAGTGAAACACGCTGTATATATAGAATTTTTCATCCTCTGTTGATTCTAACTATATATATATATATATATATATATATATATATATATATATATATATATATATATATATATATATATATATATATATATATATATATATATATATATATATATACTAAGTGAAGACTGGAACTCGTGATGAGCACTGATAAGTATACTTGGAGAACACAAATCACCACAACACATCTTTTTAGAGACCTGGCGATCGTTTATAATGGGCCGACGTTGATAAAATCCGGCAGGAACCTTCCTTTTGTAAGTGGCTTCAATACGTTCGTTAGTAAGGAAAATCGTACCAGGTTTTTCGGGGAAATTTTGGGTTTTCATTCGGAAAATTGTTTATGTCCGAAAATAGAAATGCTATGGTAACCAAATTTAGTAAATAGTAGATTTACGATATAAAAAGTAAGCTATAAAATTTAGAAATCTATATTACAGGAAAAAGTTATATGCTTTTAATAAAAAAATATTTGGTGCCAGATTATTTCTATGAAAATTGACTACCATCATAACGCACTTACTGCGTCTAGACTTCTTATTTTACTCGAATTAGTTGTTGAATTTTTTTCTGTTAACTTTGTCTTTTTTAATAAATTTTCATCAAGAAAATTCACTAATAGAGAGGTGTCGATGGTAAGACTTTCGAAAAATTTCTTCAAATGAGCCCGAATTAGGGCCGCTGGAACCCATATCCAGGGTCAGTAAAAAAGTATATATATATATATATATATATATATATATATATATATATATATACATATATATATATATATATATATATATATATATATATATATATATATATATATATATATATATATATATATATATATACAGCGCGGTGCTCAAGCTCAGCTCTCATTTGTCATTGTGTGGTAATGCCATTTATTATCAATTGGACATTTAGGTTAGTGGAAACAGATGCCATAAACACAAAAGAAATTGGAAATAGCCTCAAATTTAAGGTTTAGACATGATACAATTACTAAGTAGATATGACAATGCAGCGACCAATTTTTGCACTGTCATGCGCATGTGACGACAATGGGTGAGTATAGTCGGAACATAATAATATTATGCTAATGCTGCGGTACAGTGCGTTTGACGTGTCATCACATTTTATAACACACTAATTTTTGTGTGCATACAGTTATTAGTAATTTTCTATGGTCAGAATAGTACTGTGACATGATGATGAAATCAAGTTTATGGCTGTTAACGCGCTCTAAATAACTTCTTTACTTTTCAAGTTTGTGTTGCCACATTGTAAATTAAGCCCCCGTCCTCAATTATACTTATCTTGTGCTTATATATGTAATCTCAACAACAACAAAAAATGAAAATGCAAGTGAACCTATTTAATTTAGTGCTGTAGATATAAATGTGTAGAGTTCAATTTTCAATTTACGCACAAGGGGTTTTTAGACTTTTTCAGAAACATACTTAGAACCTGCCTCGGGTGTACAGGCGACAAGACAAATTTGTTGCAAACAACCCCCAAGAAAGTTAAGGGACCAGGAATGAACAGGGGTGCTGGGCGCGGGGGAAATATGAGTAAAATGCTAAAAACCACTTAGTAGGACTTTTAAAAAATGCGTTTTTTACATTTTGCAGCAATAACTCGTTTAAACACTGTCTACCGCGCATAACACCCATATTCGCCCCAGGTCCCGTTAGTTTCTTGGGGGTTGCTCCCGTCGTCAATACGTGTGGAAGTATGGCATCGGCGACAAAAATTTCTAATTTTTTTTCGCTTAAACGTCGTAGAAATTACCAAAAGAGGGGGGGGGTGCGCTCAATATTTCTTATCTTTTTTTAATTAATTTATTTATTTGTGGTTAAAATTATACATCATGCCTTACAAAAAAGCTATGCTTGTGCTTGTATTGAAAAGTTTATGAGAACTGTCTTAAGGAAATTACAGAGCATATGCGTTTTGGGGAAAGATATGCGTGGGGAAGGAACCCAGAGTCACATAGAGGGAGACAAAGAGATTAACGAAAACATTCAAAAGCACAATAACAGATTTCCAAAGGTAGAATCACACTTCTGTAGGAAGAACAGCGCTAGAGAATATCTTAGTTCATATCTGTCTTTAACTAAAATATAAGCTTTATATTTGGATGATCACCCGAATTGTGATTTTGGTAGTAGCTCAACCCATAGAAACATTTTGAAAAGCATAAATTTTGCTTTTCATCGTCACAGAAAAGACACGTATTATTTTTGTAATACATACAGAGAAGGCGATGAGAACGTTAAAATGCGTCTTCGGGAAATATTTTTGCTACATGAACCGCAAAAAGATGAAATAAGAAAGATAAAAAAGGCTAGTAAAGGTAGTGCACTAGCGAATACTAAATTTATAAGTGCTATCTTTGACCTTCAACAGATCATCCATTTACCAATTTTTCTGAAAGTGTAATATTTTATAAGCAACGCCTGGCCTTCTACAAGTGTACTGTTTATAATATATCTACCAGTTTGTCATTGCTACAGATGAAATGAAATTATTAGTGAGCGCGAAGCATCAGAAATAGCAAGTTACGTAAATTTATTTTTGCAGAGATGTGACAAAGAGGGTGTCGAAATTGTAAAATTTTTCTCTGACGGATGTTAGTGCCAAAATAAAAATTCGATATTGCTCGCTATGTATTTCTACTTTTTAAATAAAATCAATGGTATTAAAGAAATAAGATATCACTTTTTAGAGACGTGTCACGGGCAAAATGAAGTATATTCTACACATAGTGCAACTTCAGGTGCTATTTTCAGTGCTGGTGACTTGTTTGTGCACAGCCAAATTGGGCCAATAATACGATTGTCTAGCAAAAGACACCCATGCATAGTGTATGAAATGAACTTTTCAGATTTTCTCGATTTTAAGAAGATGTTCCAAGACTTACGCATACTTTCAACAAGAAAAAGTGATGATGACTCGGATTAAAATCCAATAAACTGGACCAAGATAAGCTCAATTACGGTTCAAAAACAGTACTGTAATAAATTACTTTACAAAATAAGTCATGTGGAAGATAATTACAGGCAAATATTATTACCAAGAGCAGTGTACCTAGGAAAAATACCCATTAAGAATATAAATGTTCTCCAGTTATTAGAATACCAGAGTATGAATAGTTTTACAAAAATCTCCCACACTGGTAGTACCAAAAAAACTAAGAATTTATTCTTAGAATTAGTAATCCTCTGGTGACGCTATCTGCCAGTGAAACCATTGTCAGGTTTTTAAAAATGTGTTGTGGTGATTTGGGTGCTCCAAGTGTACTGATCAGTGCTCATCACATGTTCCAATCTTCACTTAGTGGCAGATTCTTGATGGCGTGCAACATAAATTATTGTTACATTTAATTTTATATTTAAAGTATACTCTGTTTAAATTTTTCTATTCTGTGGTTACCTATATCATAATGTCAGTATTATTATTGCCAAGTTTATATCTGAAAATTTTGTTTTGCTGTTTCAGAAATAAAATATTTATGGAATAATAAAATACAGTCATTTGTTTGTAACAGCTTGACAAATAAAAACCAGCATCCATATCTGTTTAAATCGATTTATGGCTTTTGTGAGCGTAGGTATATGATTTTTTCATTAATACATCTTTTCTAACAGGCGTACTTGAAGGCGTATTTCAAAGTGCTTTGAAGTATTTTTTTCAAATGGACGTATATTCAAATGTTGATAATTTTACGCCTCAGTTTTGGACAATAGATTCGTGTATTAGGTACATGTGAAAAAGTGCGAGCCCTGAATAATTTTTTACATAGTTGCAGTAAGTTACACGTTAGAGAAATTTTCAAATGGCTCTAGTGAAAAGTTACAAATTTCCATGTACTTCTGTGTACACACACAGTGTGCGTGTGTGTGTGTGCCCAGATATTGGTACTAACGGTCCTAGTTTGCGCTCATTTGAAAATTTATTTTTAAAGTCACAATATCCTCATTAGCGATTTTTTTCTACGAAAATTCACTAATGATTCGTTATTTTGCTCTAGTTCAACCGACTCCGCATCTCTTATAATATGCGAGATCGCAAAGCTTGCGTTGGCTAGTTTTGTCGAACATGTGATTCCAGGAAAAAACAAGTTTTCTTCTGGGAAGCTTTCGTGTCTCTGAAAATAAGAAAGTATTTGTATAAAATTAGGAGCACACTATGCCATATGCCAAATATTCTACATTGATTGAAAATCTAGTTTCTTATCATTTGAAGAAATATGATGATTGAACTTGCTACGCCAGGAATTTTTATTACTTTTTGTGTTTATTTGGTTTATATTTTAAACCTAAAAAGCATTGTAAAGCCATACTTACCGTCCAACGCAACAGCATTTGTTGTTTATTTAAAGAAAAAAAACGGACAGTTTTATCTTCTAAAATGAAATAATATAACTGTATCTGCATGTTTTTAAAGTAGTTTTTATGCAGTTTCAAAACCCTGTGACTAATAGACAGTGTTTCCGAGGTCATCCTTATTTATCTACGTTATTAATGTTTTAATTACACATAAGTACATAAATTAATGTATGATGAAAGGCATGCAGCTTCGTGGATTTGTTTTTTCCCGCAATGTATTACCTAAGCAACAAGCTTGAAGTATCATTCAGACAAAAGGTACATTCAAGTAGTCATTATAGTTTTTATGAGAATATTCTTTCGCTAAAAAACATGTTACCTTTTAATACTAAGTATTAAGAAACAAATAATAGGTAGGTAACATCAGATGAAGCAAACACTTTTCATTGAGCAATTATTGTACCGGAGCGTAATCAAGTGAGATACGTAGTACCGACCAACTCATGAAACTTATATACTAAAAATTCTTCTGTAATTAAAACATACAAAGCCCTTTTCTATAATAGAGAACTCGATGGGGCGGCATTGTAAACAGAATATAGTGGTTTTTCAACAAAACAGCCAAAACTGATTCCGGCCAAATCTAATATCCCCTGCAAGAGAGGCACAAACGGCACAATAAGTTATAAATGAAGCGTAGGACGATCCGCGCTAGCCTGGAGCCCTCATATCAGCTGTCAAGTGTTGACAGTTGAAGCGCACTACTAGTGAATTAGAGCAAGCCGTGGCTAGAGTTTCACACACTCGCCCGGTATATCGCTAAGGGCACATGTGCCACACAGATTACTGGATTGTGGGGGTGAGCTGGCTGTGTTGAATCCATTCTGTTAATAACGTCCTCCTTCACCTCTAAAACATCTTGTCCAGATATGATTTCATAGCCTAACGAAAACAGATTAATAGGTATAGCACACATAACAAGAACGTTTGTGTGTATTATAGAGTGAGTATGTCATCTTAACTTTCTAGCAGCGGTAAAATACCAGTAATGAAAAAGCCTGGACGCAGCAAGTGCGTTATGGTAGTGAATTTTCATAGAAGTGGTCTGACACAAAATATTTTATTATAACTTTTTTTCTTGTAACATAGAAATCTAAATTTTGGTGTAGTTTACTTTTTATATCGTAAACCTATCTACCTGGTTATCATAGCTTTTATATTTTTTGAGATAATTTTTTTTTCGAAGGGAAACTCAAAAATTTCCCGGAAAACCTCTTCCGATTTCCCTAACTAACGAACCTATCCAAGTCATTTACAAAAGGAAGAAACATCCAAATTTTAGGGGTCCTAGTTCGCGCTCATTTGCAAAAAAGTTTCAGAATTAAAAAGTCGAAATCTCCGCATTAGTGAATTTTTTCTACGAAAATTCACTAAACGTATGGACGCAGCAACGTCCTTATGGTAGAGAATTTGATAGAAATTATCTACGCCTTTTTTTACGAAAATTATGTATATGTATATATATATATATATATATATATATATATATATATATATATATATATATATATATATATATATATATATATATATATATATATATATATATATATATATATATATATATATATATATATATATATATATATATATATATATATATATATATATATATATATATGTGTGTGTGTGTGTGTGTGTGTGTGTGTGTGTGTGTGTGTATTTGGGTGAGTGTGACAATTTTTTTGACAAAAGTCAATACAGCTTCCTATGCACAGACTTGATAACTTATCTATTTCTATTACTATTACCATGTTAAAGTGGCGTTCCTTAATTGACGAGCGTCTCGCACCAGTAATGACCGGTTGCATTGATCATGTGCAGTTCGCAGAATTTTTCAAGTTACGAAATAAAAGACCTCCCTGACGTGCTGTTTACACACAATCCTTCCAACTGACCTTCCTGACCTGCCTTGGCATCAGTTTGCAAAATTAAAAGCTAAAAGGGGAAGGAAAATCAACCCTGCCATACATGTGAACATAATGCACTTTTCCTTCCCCTTTTTCCTTCTTTTAGCTTTTGATTAGGCAAAATGATGTCAGGGCAGATCAGGAAGGTCAGTTGGGAGGATTGTGTGTAAACAGCACGCCAGGGAGGTCTTTCATTTCGTTAGTTAAAATATTATCCGAAGTGCGGATGATCAACGCAACCGGGTCATTACTGTGGCGAGACGCTCGTCTTAATCGGAGTTAAGCAACCTGGCACATGCTCAGTTCTGGGTGACAGATTTGTGATGTCATCTGGGTTTGAGTTTGTAAAAAATTTGGTTAGTTGATTTTCGTGAAAAACTTTTTGGCTGATTTTCGTAAACAACTTATAGTGGATTTTTGTAAAACGAATGTTTAGGGAAGTTTCGTAAAAAATGTAGGCCTTTTTTCGGAAACGAATATTTTGAATTTGCGTGACAAAATTGTGCTAGTAAATTTTCGATTTTTTGCCTTTCTTC
Source organism: Tillus elongatus (assembly GCA_964006375.1). Classification (NCBI taxonomy): domain Eukaryota; kingdom Metazoa; phylum Arthropoda; class Insecta; order Coleoptera; family Cleridae; genus Tillus; species Tillus elongatus. Next base: position 149,710,226 of record OZ023262.1, read on the forward strand.
AATAAACTCTTATACCTAGTAAATTATGTTGGCATATTGTCGTAGACATTTTTATGCGGATTCTCGTTAAAAACGTTTCTGAAAATTTTTTAGGAACGTTTTTTAACAATTTTAACAACCATTTAAATTTTCTTGTTCTTTGTCATGTGACACAAATCACCCAGTTATTTCAACATTTAACTGATAACAACATACAAGTATGATTTCAATCAGTATGCTTTATATTGTAAATAAATTTCAAAATATCACGTTTTGGCCATGCGAATAATCCATTAACGCGCTAATTAGTAGAAAAAAAATAGCCAATCTAATGTTACATTGAATTTTAATAACTGTACCTTTACCACCTGCACTTTGAATAAAAAAATAATCTTTTTGTTGTGTTTTATTTTATTCTTTTATCAAAAAATTTACCTACCGAATATCTTTTTGACATTTACAAATGCCTCATATGTCAATTTTCTCAGGAAACGTGTTTGCGGCTGTCTTAAAATTATCTTGAGGAAATTTTTGTAGCGAAATGTCGTAGAAAAATTTTTGTTCGGTGAATGAAATTGAATGAATTATTTTTATAGTACAAAACATTTTAATCTTGTACTCTCTCTTAGTCTCCTCAAAGAAACCAATAAATATATGTAACTCAATTGTCTATAAAGCTAGAAAAAAATTTGATATGTACTAGTCTCCATAAAGGAGACTTGTGTTGAGTATTTATAATATTATAATATAACTTTGTTATTTTGGAAGATGCAACATTTTTCGGAGGATACCTGCCACATTTATAATTTTATCTTCGTTAATCGCTTGGATGAGTTCATTAGCCAACCCAGTCAAACCGGTTTTTTCGAAAAAAAATTATCAAAGTGAATTTGTTTCCGAACCTAATTAGTTTGTTGTTTTTCGTATTTCACATATTTTTATGAAAATTCGCTACCGTAACACTGTTACTGCGTCCAAACCTTTTTGTTCTTGTCTTTAAAATGTGGAAACAACGCTTTAAGGCAAATGGTGATTAAACTCATATTCCGTAAAGTGATATCTCCAAAAATTATACTTTGGAGATATCGCTCATCAACTTCCCCCGCTTCCTCTAAAACAGTAGGTTTTTCTTGATAACGAGAATTGTTGATCAGAGAACATTTTTTGGTACTCCTACTGCTTCTAATACAGCTATGTACTACGCCATTCCCATAGAGATATAGTAAACCACAAAGCGTAGATATGCTCTTTTTAGTAATAATTGCTCAGACACTTCTGAATTTGTTCACACTTTAATTAGTAATAAACTAATCTGATCAAAATTTTTGTGTGATACAAGTATTTTTCCAGTACGCGTTGTCACATTTTTATCCCTAATTGTTATCCGCACATCACTAAGCTTTTTATTGCTCTATATTTATACAAGAAATTACTACCAAGTTTTTCTGTGCTGATCAAATTTTAATATATACATGGTGTTCCAGTAAAATAGTATTTTCAAAAATAAAATTATTGTAGAAACACCAATGACCCGCTACTGCGTTGATATCTTTCCCCCCCAGTGTTTACATTTAGCAACCTTCTACCAGTTATTAAAATCTTTGGAAGATTCCGGTTCTAGTAGGTTGTTGGTTCCCTTTTATTCTTTAGTCTTTTTAAATCAATAATAAAGTATATTTAGTACATGTACAGCTATTTTCCGCCTAAGTACTACCAGTACCAGACAAAGGGGAGTAAATATTCACTTTTCTGGTTTCTTCATTTACTTAATTGCTTTAGGACGTATTTTTAAAATCTTAAACAAGTATTTTTCGAGAATCAATGACTGAAAATTCTCTACAAGATATACGTGACGTTTGGTCCACTTGCTGCGGGAAGAAACGGTATATAAGCCGACGTCTTGCCGGACGTTATTGAGTTCAAGAGTTTAAGTTAGTTTAACTCAGTTATTTCTAACACTTCTTTCTTACAGTTAATTCCAAAATTCGACGCAATTTTTTCTAATAGTTCCAATTATGGAATTTTCTTTCAAAAAATTCACTAATGAGGAGATCCCGACTTTTGAATTTTGAAAAAATTTCTTCAAATGAGCGCTAACTAGGCCCCCTAGAACATATATCCGGGGTCAGTTTCGATTTTTATATGTTTATATATATATATATATATATATATATATATATATATATATATATATATATATATATATATATATATATATATATATATATATATATATATATATATATGCAGGCTGTTTCAAAAAACATGCACCATCGCTCGTGGGGCAATTCCTTACTAAAAAAATAAGAAAAAAAGTTCCTGTGCACATGGGCCCGGAAACGCATTGTTTCCAATATACAGGGAGTTGAATTTTAATTTTTTTTATAATTTTTTATAAATAATTTCAAAACCACTGGATTGATTTTAATGAAACTTGGAACTTAAAAGTATATTATGAAAGTGCATATTTTCAAGTGAAAATCTGCTTACAACTGCGTCAGTGGCGTGCGTACGGGGTAACTGTAAAAATTCATTTGGGGAAAAAAGATGTGCGCCACTGTCTTTTTCCAATTTTGATACATCAGTTATGAAGCTTATTACATAAGCCACAAAAGCTACCTCTAGGTATTTTTTCGTTCAGGGTATCCCCTAGGAGATATGATTAATTTTATAAAAAGGGGCAAAGTACCGATTAGTCGGCGTAATAATAATAATAATAATAATAATAATAATAATAATAATAATAATAATAATAATAATAATAATAATAATATATGTTTACTGCAACCATAAGAATATGAAAAACAAAACATACAGTAAACATTACAGCAATAAACGTGCAAATAACTAACCTACGTAAAACTTATTGGTGATAAACATTGAAATGAATATTACAAACATTGATAAAAAATGATAAATAAAAAATAAAAATAAAAAATGAAAAAGTAATCGTAAAGTCACCATGATTTTTCCAAACTCTTGTTTTTTGTACATTGCTCAATTGACTTTAATAACAAAGCTAAAGAAAATGTTGAAAGTGACCACCATTAGCGTCGTTACAATTATTTAACCTTCTGCGCAAAGATCTTCTTACTCTTGTGCAAATATTTTGATCTTCTCTAATGCTGTCAAATGCATATTCTATTCTTCCCAACAATTCTTCTCGTGTATTTACTGGTGTTTTATACACTATTTCTTTTAAATGACCCCACAAATAAAAATCGAGAGGATTCAGGTCCGGAGATCGAGGTGGCCATGACACCGGACCTCCACGACCAATCCATCGGTGACCGTATGTGTTGGCTAAATATGTTCTTACAACTGCTGCAAAATGTGCGGGCGCACCATCATGCTGGAACCACATTGTACCATTTCTCATAAAAAGCGGTAGTAACAACGGCAAATCATTTTGTAAAAAGTTTAAATATGATTCATGGTCAAGACGATTCGGTAGAACAACAGGACCAATTATGTGATTTTCAATAATAGCAGCCCAAATATTGATGGAAAATTGATACTGCGAATTTGCAACTCTTAGAGAGTGTTGGTTTTCATCGGCCCATGTATGTAAATTGTGAAAATTTACGATACCTTTTCGCGTAAATGACGCCTCATCAGTAAATAGTACACGTTTAGAAAAATGTTGGTCGTGCCTAAGTTTGTTTAAGAACCACTGAGAAAACATTACCCTTGGTTGAAAGTCTCTAGGTAGAAGTTAAAGTAAAATGATAGGGATATAAACTTTGATCCTTCAGAGTTCTGTGAACTGATGATGCCGAAATATTACCCAGTTCGGTGGCAATAATTCTCGTACTTGTACTAGGATCACGTTCAACTCTATTTAATATTGCCTCTTCAACTCGTACAGTTCGGCGGTATCTTCTGCGTCCAGAGTCAGCTTTTAAAGGTATTAAAGAACCAGTTTCTCTCAAATGTCTTACAATACGCGGGAAAATATTTTTGTCAGGAATTCTTCTTTGCGGATAAGTTTCCTGATAAACTCGCACAGCTTGTCTAGCATTTTGATTTGTTTGTCCATAAATTAACAACATATCAGTCAAATCCGCTGAAGTGTACTTAATGAAAACCATCTTGAGAGGAGGAAATAATATTAATGAGCAGCTCAGTATCAACAAATAACTAAAAACGAAAATACTGCACCGTATCAAAATTTAAAGAATAGCACGAAAACTCTTTAGACGCCTACAAAGCACTTTAAAATTGTAGAATTTAGAGGACTGTCAAAAATTATAGTTTCATGGCACTTTACGATTACTATTTTCATTACTCCAACGAATCGGTACTTTGCCCCTTTTTATAAAATTAATCATATCTCCTAAGGGATACCCTGAACGAAAAAATACCAAGGGGTAGCTTTTGTGGCTTATGTAATAAGCTTCATAACTGATGTATCAAAATTGGAAAAAGACAGTGGCGCACATATTTTTCCCCAAATGAATTTTTACAGTTACCCCGTACGCACGCCACTGACGCAGTTGTAAGCAGATTTTTACTTGAAAATATGCACTTTCATAATACACTTTCAAGTTCCAAGTTTCATTAAAATCAATCCAGTGGTTTTGAAATTATTTATAAATATTTATAAAAAAAATTAAAATTCAACTCCCTGTATATTAGAAACTATGCGTTTCCGGGCCCATGTGCACAGGAACTTTTTTTCTTATTTTTTAGTAAGGAATTGCCCCACGAGCGATGGTGCATGTTTTTTGAAACAGCCTGTATATCACACCGATAACTCAAAAAATAATGGGCCGATTTTAACACAAATTGTGAATACCTTCCTTTTGTAAGTGGCTTGGATTAGTTCGTTAGCCAGGAAAATCGGCCGAGGTTTTCCCGGAACATTTTGTGTTTTCTTTAGAAAAAAATTCATATCTCCAGAAATAACAAAGTAAGGGCAACTAAATTTGGTACATCGTTTCATATCGCTATAGGTAAATTACCTACCAAAATTTAGCGCTATAGGTCAAAAAAGTTATGGGCATTTAAAGAGAAATAAATTGGGGTTTTCCTCAAAACGTCAAAGTGACAATTTAAAACGTCAAAATTCGCAATATTTGGGCAAATAACTTGAATCTAATACGGGCTATGGAAAGAAAATGTGTCAAGAAGAATGTTTTACAAACCCTGAAGTCTTAGTTTGAACCGTCATTGTCCTTCATTTTACTCAAATGTTTCCAGAAAATTCATTTCAAATAGACCCTTCTCTGATGCATGGCAGTAGTCTTAGCTATAGAGTTTATCGTTTAATGGTATATAACTATTGTCGAATTTTCGTAAAAAATCAATAAAGCTCAATATATCCGTTGTTCTACAAGATATGAAAAAAAATTTGTATACATTAATTATAGGGTGTCTGGACCTACATCTTAAAAATATATCTCTACAATCACAGGGTGGCCCATAAGTCATTAGTGATACAAATAAATTTTTTTTGTCGAAAACGCCTTATGTTTTTGCATTTTCCATCGAAATATAATGCATGTTTGTAAGTAAAGAAATTCTGGACGCAGCAAGTACGTTATGGTAGCGAATTATGATTGAATGCTTCATATTTGAAAATCTCAATTTGCTACCCTATATAACCTATAAGGTTGACCAAGAAACGGATTTTTTCGGTTACAATATAAGTTTACTTTCGGAAATTTTTGTACGTTTTCAAATAATAAAATTATTTTGATGAAACATGGCACATTGTTTTTACTATATATGTTATACTGGTAATTAAATTTGATGCCTGCATTCTGAAAATAACACACATATTTGCTATCTATTAAAAACATTTTTATGGAAATTCACTACCATAACGCACTTGCTGCGTCCAAAAATTTTAATAATAACAACAGACTAAAAACGATGCGAGTTGTAAGGAAAATAGAAATGATCTGGAACAAAATATTTTATTATAACTTTTTTTTCTTGTAACATAGAAATCTAAATTTTGGTGTATAGTTTACTTTTTATATCGTGAACCTACTTACCAAATTTGGTTATCATAGCTTTTTTATTTTTTGAGATAATTTTTTTTTTTGAATGAAAACTCAACATTCTCCCGGAAAACCTCGTCCTATTTTCCTGACTAACGAACTTATACAAGCCATTTACAAAAGTAAGGTACGAGCCAAATTTTATCAAAATCGGCCTATTATTTTTTGAGTTATCGGTGTGATATATATATATATATATATATATATATATATATATATATATATATATATATATATATATATATATATATTCATATATAAATTTAAACTGACCCCGGATATGGATTCTAGGGGTCCTACTTCGCGCTCATCATTTGCAAAAAAAATTTCAAAATTCAAAAGTAGGGATCTCCCGATTAGTGAATTTTTTCTACGAAAATTCATTAATAACAAGATTGCATAGAGAATGACAGGAGCTTCAAAATGATATGTCACTCGACCCTTCTTGCCATTTAAATTTTTTGCAGGGGTGGCTGTGGGCGCTAGAGGGATACAGAAATAACTTTGAATGTAAGACTAGATGCATTCTCGCAACAATTAGAACCGTAGACCGGTTTCGCTCTCATTAGAGCTCTTCAGTACGGCATACTAATTGTAGCAAAAATGCACCAAAAATAACACGGCTATCGTATAGCCAGTCTTAAAACACTAAGTGAGTGGTGAACGTCTCGCCACCTAGTTCGGAACCAAGTACTATGTTGTCACGCCCGCTCCAAATAACACAGAGTGTTAAAAATAGAGACAGTATACAAATAACTAACAATTTAAAAAATTGTTAGCCCTGGCCCATTTCTACCCCAATATAGGGAACAAAGTATGTAAGACTAGATGCATTCTCGCAACAATTAGAACCGTAGACCGGTTTCGCTCTCATTAGAGCTCTTCAGTACGGCATACTAATTGTAGCAAAAATGCACCAAAAATAACACGGCTATCGTATAGCCAGTGAGTGGTGAACGTCTCGCCACCTAGTTCGGAACCAAGTACTATGTTGTCACGCCCGCTCCAAATAACACAGAGTGTTAAAAATAGCGACAGTATACAACTAACTAACAATTTAAAAAATTGTTAGCCCTGGCCCATTTCTAGTCATACATACTTTGTTCCCTATATTGGGGTAGAAATGGGCCAGGGCTAACAATTTTTTAAATTGTTAGTTAGTTGTATACTGTCTCTATTTTTAACACTCTGTGTTATTTGGAGCGGGCGTGACAACATAGTACTTGGTTCCGAACTAGGTGGCGAGACGTTCACCACTCACTTAGTGTTTTAAGACTGGCTATACGATAGCCGTGTTATTTTTGGTGCATTTTTGCTACAATTAGTATGCCGTACTGAAGAGCTCTAATGAGAGCGAAACCGGTCTACGGTTCTAATTGTTGCGAGAATGCATCTAGTCTTACATACTTTGTTCCCTATATTGGGGTAGAAATGGGCCAGGGCTAACAATTTTTTAAATTGTTAGTTATTTGTATACTGTCTCTATTTTTAACACTTTGTGTTATTTGGAGCGGGCGTGACAACATAGTACTTGGTTCCGAACTAGGTGGCGAGACGTTCACCACTCACTTAGTGTTTTAAGACTGGCTATACGATAGCCGTGTTATTTTTGGTGCATTTTTGCTACAATTAGTATGCCGTACTGAAGAGCTCTAATGAGAGAGAAACCGGTCTACGGTTCTAATTGTTGCGAGAATGCATCTAGTCTTACATACTTTGTTCCCTATATTGGGGTAGAAATGGGCCAGGGCTAACAATTTTTTAAATTGTTAGTTAGTTGTATACTGTCTCTATTTTTAACACTCTGTGTTATTTGGAGCGGGCGTGACAACATAGTACTTGGTTCCGAACTAGGTGGCGAGACGTTCACCACTCACTTAGTGTTTTAAGACTGGCTATACGATAGCCGTGTTATTTTTTGTGCATTTTTGCTACAATTAGTATGCCGTACTGAAGAGCTCTAATGAGAGCGAAACCGGTCTACGGTTCTAATTGTTGCGAGAATGCATCTAGTCTCTAGTCTTACATACTTTGTTCCCTATATTGGGGTAGAAATGGGCCAGGGCTAACAATTTTTTAAATTGTTAGTTAGTTGTATACTGTCTCTATTTTTAACACTCTGTGTTATTTGGAGCGGGCGTGACAACATAGTACTTGGTTCCGAACTAGGTGGCGAGACGTTCACCACTCACTTAGTGTTTTAAGACTGGCTATACGATAGCCGTGTTATTTTTGGTGCATTTTTGCTACAATTAGTATGCCGTACTGAAGAGCTCTAATGAGAGCGAAACCGGTCTACGGTTCTAATTGTTGCGAGAATGCATCTAGTCTTACATACTTTGTTCCCTATATTGGGGTAGAAATGGGCCAGGGCTAACAATTTTTTAAATTGTTAGTTAGTTGTATACTGTCTCTATTTTTAACACTCTGTGTTATTTGGAGCGGGCGTGACAACATAGTACTTGGTTCCGAACTAGGTGGCGAGACGTTCACCACTCACTTAGTGTTTTAATAACTTTGAAACCAAGAAAATAGTTCGTCCCCCTTTAAGTTAAAATTGACCTGTTCCCACACTTGGAACGAAATCGGATATTTTAGGGGGTGCAAATTTCAATTGGGACACTGTATAGATATATATATATATATATATATATATATATATATATATATATATATATATATATATATATATATATATATATATATATATATATGTATGCGCACACAACTAGCGAGTGATTTTTAAATAATTAATCTCAAGTTTTATACGTTCATCGAATTCAACACAACAGTCCTCCTTAAATAACTGCAAAAATTACTTACAAAGTTATGCGATCAATGCGCGGAAAGACCTAAAAGCATGATCTTTAGAAAATAACCTTAAGAGAATGCACCTATTTAGTACATGTTGTCAAACTAGATGGCGCACTGGTCTACAAGCAACAGTTGCCCGATAGACTCGAGTAAACTCTAGCGTTGCGGAAGCCGCTTTTAAACAAATGTAATAAGTTTATAAACAAATATATGCTTTTTCTAGAAAGGGGAGAAGTCTAATGGCTGGAGAAGTCTGATTACTTCTTCCCATAAATTATAATTAGTGATGGGAAAAACGGTTATTTTCTGTTCACAGTTGAAGCCGTTAACGTTATTTAATAATAACCTTTGAAAATAACGGCTTCAGTTATTTATCTGTCATTTTAAACTGGATAGTCGATCGATAGTATCCTACATTCCCAAAGCTGTGAGCGAGAGCGAGCACACTAGTATAAATGCATTGTATTTTTACCCCGTTATTTCACGTAGTGTATAAATCACAAATTTTGTCGATATGAAAAGGAAACAAAGGGTTAAGAAATTATAATAAGCGTGTCGTAAATCTTTTGCCACTCTAAAGTTAAACTTTTAGAAATCAGAAAGGAGTCTTAAATTAGTATTTACTTATATGTTTTAGGAATTATAAACTAGTCATTTCTAACAAATTTATTTTATGAGGGGTCTGTACGTAAATGTCAATGCCACAACAAGAATCAATAAATATGATTATTTATCACGTCTTGGGACGTTAGACGTTAGAACTTTTATTGCTACACAGGGAGTGATTCTAAGAACTCCATAACATAACGCAGCTCATAAAATTTCGGTAAAGAAATTTGCCTTTATTCTGTACATATGGTTTGTTATTACATTATGCTTTTATTCTTTCTTAGAAAGATCTCTATCTCTAGTTACATTTTCGGTTCACTGGTCATCTTTATCAGTCCACTTTTAAAAACTGTGCAAACAACAGCCAACAGTATAAAAAATTGAGTTTGAGTTTGAGTTTTAAAAAAATTGGAAGATATATAGTATTAATTGTTTATTTACTTATTTTAATATTAGTTGTTTTAAAATTAGTTTCAAAAATTTCAAAGGGCTGTAACTTGGAGGAGAAGGGGTTTCAAGAAAAACTTAATAAAACGACTATGGATGTTAATTGCACTTGTTGATATTAAATCCATACGTAAACATTTAATATAACTTTATTACTTCACGAACTGAATAAACTATATGATACATTTAACTATAATACACTTTATGATATAATAACAATTACAACGGTACACGAGTACATAGCAGTTCACTGTAGCGGCTGGTAGCGAGGAGAGAGAGAGAGAGAGATCGCCTGGTGTCTCTTATATGCGGTAGTTCTTGACAGCTGGCTGTCGCATAACGTAACGCAACGTTTAGCTGTCAGAAACATAGAGTAGTGTTGACGGAAACACTGCGGTCGGAACCACCGCCACAAAGACACCCCTTATTTTTCGCCAAAGAATCACTGTATATATATATATATATATATATATATATATATATATATATATATATATATATATATATATATATACATATTCAATTAATTTTTTATAGTTAAATGTATATAGATATTAAAAAATGTTGTATCATTATATTTTTTTAATCAATTTGATAACTATTATCAGACAAACGAAAATGACGTGTTAACTGTTTTCTTGGGTAATGTATATAAATTTAAATAAATAAGTACTTTAATTTCACGTGAAATAACGCTATTTTGCGTTGTCTATAGTGAAAGTAATAACATACGTTTTTACAGAAATTCATCTTTTCACCCAACATTTTTTATTATTAAATATTTGGCTTTACATACTAGTGGGAAACTCAACTGTTTCAAAAATAACAGCTTCTCAGCTTAACAGAATAACTCTGTGTAGTAGTGTCCGTATGCCGTATCCCCGTCAACAACCGGGTTAAAGTTAAAATTAAAATTAAACCGTTTTATTGTACCGAATATCCTACGTCCCTAAAGCTGTGAGCGAGAGCGAGCACACTAGTATAAATAATAATGTTATGAAGTACAGTCCGCTCTATACTGTATACCCATACATATTTAGCATTCCCAATCTCAAGGCTATTCATCCAGTTAAATGGTTAAATAACAGTTGCCGATGAAAACCGATTATTATTCATCGAACCTAGTTGCAGTGGAACTGAAACAGATACGACTCCGAATTCTAGTTTAGTGTAAAAAGCGTTATTTTTTAAGCTGCTATTTTTATAAGTCCAAAACTGGTGGTTACCGTTACGGCTCGGTAACCGTTTAAAAATAACTGACAGTTAAATAACGACCCATCACTAATTATAATCAGTGTTGCCAGATCTACTTTCTATTTTATTACGGTAGATCGACAGTTTTTTACAATAATATACCGTACTACCGTTACCGTATTTCAATAAAATTCTACCCTATAAATATATTTTCAATCAAATACATCATACATCATTTTTCCTTAAATTTTCTTGACTTAAGTGTGAAAATTTCGAAAGTAAATAGTAAATGCATTGTAAAATATCGCTGTAAACATGAATGCTACCTGCTATGTATTACATAGGTGTTTCAAGTTTGGAGAGCGATGTTAATTACTTCGATGTAAGTACGTAAATCCCCAGTCAAGTCATGTATTTTGGGTGCGTTCAGATGTGACAAATATAAATCTATTTATTTACCCACTAGCGTTCTTTCTTGCAAGTTGCAATAGGAAAATAAATTCTGAAGTCAATCGTTAATCGCTGCTGAGAGTATCTTGTTAATATTTTGTGGTGTTTATTAGTGTAACTATACCTAATGTCCGCGAATTCCATGGATTCAGGCGACGGCAGTAATAATAATGATAACAGAAATAGTAAGAACAATAAATATGCTACCAAGTTTTTGGCTATCCGTTTATAATATAACATATGGAAGGGGGATAAGGATGTTTCCCAACTTGACAACATTGTTGTACAATTTATTATCAATGGCGCATTTGAGTGCAAACGTGGAAAGAATATTTTTAATTATATATATTTTAAAAACTAACCAGAAAAATAGACTACACACAAAAACGATCGAATGGCTTTTACACAATAAAAGGTCAGTCTAGTCACATGAAAACTGTTATAACTTTAATGTTGAAAATATAGTAAGAAAATTATTGAATAGGTACACGAAAACGAATCTGATTTCGAACCTGACTAATTTTTTATTGAGTTTGCATTTTCCATCGAAATATAATGCATGTTTGTAAGAAAATAAATTCGGGCGCAGCAAGTGGGTTATGATAGCGAATTTTCATTAAATGCTTCGAATTTGAATAGCTCAATTTGCTATTAACCTATAAGGTTGACCAAGAAACCAGTTTTTTTCTGGAACACTAAGTTTACTTCAGGAAATTTTTGTACATTTTTAAAAATAACGTTATTTTGATGAAACATGGCACATTGTTTCTATTATATAGGTTATACTGGTACCAAATTTGATGCCTGCTTTCTTTAAAAAATACACTTATTTGCTATTAAAAACATTTTTAAGAAAATTCACTACCATAACGCATTTGCTGTATTTAGAGTGCTTTCGTAAAATTCAATGTTTTAAAGCCTACGTTCTGTGTTCAATAAAGAACGTTTCTTTCCCAAGTACCGCGCGAGTAAATATTTGTTTCCTGATAACGTTGACAACGAACAAGTGCAATTTCTTAATAAACCAGTGTATGTAACATTTCCAAGTGATGTGGTGTAAAGTGTAAATAAATTATTAAACTAAATCAAGTTCTATAGTTCTGAAACTCCTCGAAACCCAGCAAAAGTAAATGGTTCTTAGAAAGTTTTTCGTTGCTTGTTATCGACAATAGTGAACAAGAGAGAGCAGCTGCATTCTGCTCACACTCAGTGAGAGAAAAACAAGTTCTTTCTCCCCCAAAAATGTTTTACGATTTAAATTATATGATAACTATACTGTAGAGTGCAATTATTTATACAAGCCTGCAAGATAAAGCGGTCTAAAATAAATTTAAAAATGTTCATAGAAATGATCTGGCACAAAATATTTTATTATAACTTTTTTTTCCTGTAACATAGAAATCTTAATTTTGGTGTATAGTTTACTTTTTATATCGTAAACCTACCTACAAAATTATATAAAAATTTTTTACAAATGAAAACTCAAAATTTTTCCGGAAAACTTCGTCCGATTTTTTTGATTAACGAACTTGTCAAATCCATTTACAAAAGGAAGGTACATGCCAAATTTTATCAAAATCGGCCTATTATTCTTTGAGATAAATTGAGACTCAAAATTTTCCCGAAAAACCTTGTCATATTTTCCTCACTAACAAATCTGTCAAATACATTTACAAAGGGAAGGTACATGCCAAATTTTATTAAAATCGGCGTATTACTTTTTGAGATAAGAATTTTTTTCGAATGAAAACTCAAAATTTTCCCGGAAAACCTCGTCCGATTTTCCTGACTAACGAACTTATCCAAGCCATTTATAAAAGAAACGTACATGCCAAATTTTATCAAAATCGGCTCATTATTTTTTGAGTTATCGGTGTGATATATATATATATATATATATATATATATATATATATATATATATATATATATATATATGTATATATATATATATATATATATATATATATATATATATAAATAGAAGTGAATATTAATCTTCATGGCTACTGCAGAAGCGTTGGTGGGAGTATAAATAGCAGAAGAAGCGAAATTAAAAAGTGACATTCATTAAAATCATTTGGACAGAAGAAATTTGGAAAGAGGATGTTTAACAAAATTGTATCATCGCAAGCACAAGCAGAGCTTATTTGTGAGATGCATTGTATAACTTTATAATAAATAAATAAATAAAATAAAAATAATATATATATATATATATATATATATATATATATATATATATATATATATATATATATATATATATATATATATATATATATATATATATATATATAAACATATAAAAATTGAAACTGACCCCGGATATGGGTTCTAGGGGTCCTAGATCGCGCTCATTTGAAGAAATTTTTTCAAAATTCAAAAGTCGAGATCTCCTTATTAGTGAATTTTTTCTAAGAAAATTCACTAAAAGGCGTTAACTAAGCAACTGCTGAAGCACTGGATAAAAAGAAGTAAGGTAAGAAACTAGTAATCTCTATCGCATTAAACATGCAGAGCTAAAAATAAACTAGTAAAAAGTTGTGACGCAGCAGGTGCGTTATGGTAACAAATGTTTATACATGTTTTTAAATATTTTATATCTGTTCGAATTTAAAAAATAATATCTTGATTCTGCAAAAATCACTATACAAAAATTTTCGAAAAGTGTAAATAAAAAAATGGTAATATTTTTCATTTTATCAAGACTCGCTGTTGTTTTGTGGACGCATAAATTAAAATTAAAATTGGTTGACACAAGTCAGAATTTTAAAAGTTTTGCATGCAACATAAAACAAAAGATTGTGTAGATGCTCAAGGTTAATGTCAGCCATTTTTTTAATATTTTATCATTTAAATACGTAGCTTCTTTTCGTTGTTACCTATATAATAATCAATGGTTGTCCACATTCAAAGGATATAATCCTCGCCATTATAATTTTTTAAACAGAGTAAAAAATTTCTTACAAAAATTGCTAAGAAATGTACGTTCAGAGCTGCGATAGAACCTGCTACATGTAATCACTGCTATTACCAGTTATTCATGTTTTAAGTTTTCATTTAAAATTCGTGTATACACAGCTTTACAATATGTCTAGCAAGTGCACAGTCCTAATGTATAAATATTAGGGAACACTGGATATTTGACAATATTATTCTAAGTGTAACTTTTTATTGTGTGGCTCCTATCCTGTTTTAGTTAGCTGCAATAATAATATAGATAGTGGCTAATTGACCCAGGGGCACGTTGTCACAATCCCCGCGATGAATTAAAGCGAAGTATATATATATATATATATATATATATATATATATATATATATATATATATATATATATATATATATATATATATATATATATATATATATATATATATATATATATATGATGGGCAAGTCAACATATGTATCTTTTAAAATTCGTAGCTATGCACCGAATTGTTAAGGACTGCCATCTGGGGCAAGTAGTATAGATAAGCGGGTTCTGGAACACTTTAGGCGTAGGCGTTGACAGATATGACAGATCTGTCAAATCTGTCAACTGTCAACTGTCATTTGTCGAGTCTGTCACCTGTCATGTGTCAATTCAAGCCGCCTATCTTGGAACCAACCTGTCACTGTCAAAGAAAAAAAATAATAGAAAAAGCAAACTAAAAAGAAAAAATAGAATCACGTCAAGCCGTTATCGTAAATTCTCTGCAAGGTGTCGCTACCGTATGATTCCTAGCATACGCATAGACCTTACGGGGGCCCGACGGGGGCGGGGGCGGGGGTTTGGGTCTGGCGTGATCCGAGGCGGGGGTGAAGTGGGGGCTTCTGCTTCAAGACCGGCAGCGACGTAGTGTTGAGCTCAGTTTATGTTTGATTTGTTATGTAGTCGAATATATCGACGAAATAAACAATTTTATTAAACAATAAAGAATAAAATGTAAGCTCTAAGTATAATCGTAGTTGTATATAGACTAAAACTGTTTTAATATTGTTCTAGTGCATTGGAATCGCTTTGTACGTAAATCTTATAATAGTTTAATCATTTAACCTCTGAACTTATTATTTATCAAATAAAATTACTGCTCTCTTGGCAACGACAGACACAAGCTATTTTAGTTCAATAATTGAACAAACTTGAAAGAAGCAACATGTGGATGGGTTACGTGAGTTACAGTGAACCAACTGATTTAAAAAGTGCTGTGGAAAATCTACACTCGCAATTTTCCAACATTGCATTTGATGCTGAGCATGAATCCGTATATGGAATGGGCAGGTACATGTCAGTGTCTGAATGTAGAAAGCGTTATCGATTATACAATTATGCTGCTGAATTATGCAGTATATTTTTGGATTGTAATGGTAAGATGACAATGGATTTTTTTTGTACCACTCTAAGAAGATGCGGTTTGGATGAGTTTTTGGATGTAATTGCACCTTTTTTATCAGAAGAGGATAAAAAACTGGTAAAGTCTACAGAAGAAATAGAATGTGATAATAAAGAAGAAAATGAAATGGATTCAAGCAGTAGTAAAGAAACATTATATTGTAAGAGAAATGTATTTTAGTTACCTTATACATGTATCATTGTTAATAATAGAGGCTAATATTTTTTTTGTTTTGTTTTTTTTCTCTCACCATTTCTATCCCTCTGAATTAAAAAATATTATTTGTTTCTTTCTACAGTAGTTAAGTTTCAGTGTGAAAAAATAAATGAAACACAAAGTAATCGGATAACGTTTTTTATTGATTTCTTCTCACTTTAATTATTTTGTAAATATCCTGTCTTTAACAAAAGGATAAATTTTATTCCTAAATATATAAAATGTTGTGAAAATTGAGTATATAAATAGTATGATGTCCAGTATCTGCTGTGTATCATCATTATTGAAAGTTACAGTTGTAGAATTTTGTTTTGATA
Organism: Tillus elongatus; assembly: GCA_964006375.1. Classification (NCBI taxonomy): domain Eukaryota; kingdom Metazoa; phylum Arthropoda; class Insecta; order Coleoptera; family Cleridae; genus Tillus; species Tillus elongatus. The sequence goes on from OZ023262.1 coordinate 149,726,641, forward strand.
GATCACCTCTGTGTGAAAAATAATTCCTTGTTGTTTTTACTGCATCTGTATTTTCATAGTCTTTTTGAGTAATTAAAGTTTCATTTAAAACTTGTTTCCACTGAGTTTCGCCGTAACTTCTATTTGAGTATATGAATCTGAGTTTATATTTCAGAATGCTAATTTCATTCTTAGGAATGTTCGATGTTTGTAAAGTTGGTATACCATCTTGTATCAATGGAACCAGCTCTACCCACTTATGCGGCCAGGTATTATTTTCTGTATTGAAACATGCGTACGCTTTTACCACTTCAGATTGATGATACACTATAAAATTATTTTTACCCAAAACAAAAAATATAAGAAGAGTTGTTTTCAGTAGAGCCATTTTTTAAATACTGATTTTTTATCTTTAATTACTTAACTTTTATTAAAAAGTTCAACCTAATAAGAAAAGGTTTCGCTGTAAACAAAATGATGATATTCACGATTCGAGATTTTGTTGAAAAGGATTATGAATTGAATAAAGTACAACTGAAGAGATTAAATGTTATATATTTAGATATTTGTTTTTACTTGTATACATAATAGAAAGTTTACATTTTATCAGTGTTGTTTTAAAATAACAAAAATTATATTACAGTTTAAGAAATACTCATCGAATAAGTTTGTGTAACATTTCTTGCGTCTATATATTCAGGTAATGATGTAAACGCTTCTGCTTTTTCAACTTCTCCATTGCTTAAAATTCTCTCTGATTCAAATTCTCGATATGCATAGCATGAAATTGTCAATAACCTTTCAGTAAAATTGGAATCATAAGTACACCTTATGGGTAATATAATATCATCGCCATATTCAAGCCTGAAATGTCGATAGAAAGGATGAGTACTTTCAATGATGCCAGCAATTTCCAACTCTTTTTTAATTAGATGTTGTCTGAAGGATTCAATAGCTTCCTCCACTGTCACAAGACTTATTTCTGAAAGTTTTTCAGTTGTTTGTTCGTAAACTTGAAATTGTGTAGTAGCTTCTTGTGAGTAGACACTTGTTGTTTCTGTCGTTTGCACGGGTTGTGTTGACGAAGTTTCAAATGTTAACGAATCCGTTATTGTTTCTGGAGCTGGTTCAGCTTCGAACGAAGTTGACAATGTTGATGAAGTTATATTTTCAGAAATATTACTTGAAATAGAAGATACATCGTACACTGGTAATGTTTCACTTGATGTTAGTAATTTGAAAGCCAATTTAATTTGCACTGTTTCATTGGTAGGTAACTGAATATTGAATTTCATTCGTGCTACTTTATCGGGTTCTGTTAGCTGTATTGCAACTGGAGCAGGTGAAGCAATGTTAGCAATGAAACAAAAATAGGTAATAAAGGTAACACTGAAAAACATTAACTCCATTTTGAGCGTGATTCTGATTTTCAACAAGTGTTTACACTGACGAACGATGAGTGCGTTCTAACTGTTTCTATTATGAATCAGCTTATATAAACCTTATATCAGTTGATAAACTAATCATAGACAACCCACCTATCATAGATATTTTATTATTACTATACAAGTTCATTTTTATCAATCCAAGAATTATGATCATCGGAGAAGCCTAACCATTTCACATATATTTTATTACCTCTTTCTTTCAAAACTTTCTGAATAAGATATACATTAGGAAATTTAGCTTTTAGTAATTCTAACTCGTAGAAGCAGCCTTTTATAATATTGCCTTGGTAATCTGCGAGAATATATGTTACAGGATTGGTGATGTTGATTTTGACAATTTTAAAAACTTCTGTAGTCCAATTTGGCGTGTAACCTTTTTCAAAGTAATGTTTATACTTGCTTATACGCACAAATTCACCAATTCTGTATTTCGGTTTTGGAAATATTTTAATTTTACTATATACAGTTTTGTGCAATATACTTTCATTGTTAATATTTACATCACGAGGTTTCATTTTAATAGTTCTGTGCACTTTATTGTTGTACTTGTCAACTAAGCTTTGAATATTATCTATCCATCTATAAGATCCATTTAAACTAAATTGTTTCCACATCCAGGTTTTTAGAGTTCTGTTAAATCTTTCCACGATAGACGCTTTAACCTTACTATAAGTAGAGTAATGATTGATGTTATGTTTCTTCATTAATATGGAAAATTGTTTATTATAATACTCCTTCCCATCGTCTGTTTGCAAATTTGCAGGGCACTGTTTCTTTAAGATTTGTTTCATTGCACTGCTTACCTCAGAACCTGTCTTAGTTTTTACTGGTATAGCCCATGCAAACTTTGAAAAAGCATCAATGACTGTTAGTAAATAACGGTATCCGTCATTTTCAGTGGAGTATTTTCCCATTTCAACTAAATCTGCCTGCCAAAGGTCGTTGATGCCCTTTAAGATAACCGCACGTCGTTTGAAGTTTCGACGTGCTGGTCTATGCAATTCATTTACTAGATCTTGCTTACTTATCTTATCGAAACTGTTATTAAACAACCATTAAACGTTTAATAATATAATTGCATTGCTTTTCTGCAAAGTGTCTTCTTTTGTTGTTTCCCTTGTAGATGTTGAAAATAACTTCTGACTGGTGTTTTTGTCTTATCTTAAAGGTTTCTTTTTAAAGATAGATTAATTCCAACAGGCTTCACAACTTTTTCCTCAGAAATGGTATTCTTAAATTGTTCAAACTCTTTCTGTATTTTATTCAATGTATTATTTAGATTAAAAATTTTTTGACGCATCTCATTTTTAACTAAACTTATTTGATTAACTTTATCATCAACATACTGTTTGTTAACTGAATCTTTCGGTGCTGATGGACTTTGTAAATTACATATACGTCTGTTCTGTATATCAAGATTACCGTCTGTAGTTAAAGAAAAACCTAAATTGCGAAGAAACGAGTCACCAACACGATCTGAATTAATTCGTTCAGAAGAGGAGGAACGTCCGAATTTATCGATAGTCATTTTAGTTATGTTAAAGAAAAAGATGTTTTCTTTTTATATAATGATTTTTGCTTCTTTTAGCTCTTCTAGAATGGAAATAATCTCATTATTATGATTAGTATGACCTGCTTGCTGTGATGCTATTAGTAGTTTTAGTCTTTCCACTAATTCGTTGGGATCATCCCAGTAAACATAATCAGTCTTATCTGATAAAGATTTCATTAATCCCTTTCCCACGACCGCTAATCTTTGCTGCTTTAAAATTTTTGTGATTATCTTATATTTAACACTCTTACTTCCAGCGTGCTGTTGGGATTTATCAAAATTTCGGTGAAGTAAATTTGCAGTGTTTACAATTTGAATGTAGTTTGATTTATCGCTAACAGTACATTGATCTAACGAAGGTTTTTTTAAAAAAAAGCAGGCTTATTAATCCAGGCGTCGATTCATACACTTGTCCATTTATGTAAATATTATTATCTTTAAGTGCAAAAGGTACATTTCCAATTTTCCACTGATTCTCGTCTTCATTGAAATAAGGTGCATATTTCTGATCAAAATCTTTCTGTTTTATATTCAACGAATTTATAAACAATCCTGTTTCATCCTGTGGAGTGAACTGCTTATCTTCGTATCCAGATGATTCGATATCTGGCTGTGTTAAATAACTCTCTTCGTTTAGCTGTGATTCGGGATATTCCGATGCGAATGATTCAAACTTAAGTTCATTTTCACTAATTTTCCTCTTTTTTACTGGTGGTACATCTGTTAGTTTCTTTAGAGGAGTTGTAATTGGTTGAAAAATTTGCTCTAGTTGTGCGACATCATCTATTTTTGCAGCTTTCAGAGAGTCATATTTCTTTCTAATTATATTTTGTGTTTTTATGATGTCACTCACTATTTCTTCATTCATGGTTATTTAGTTAGGTGGCTTAATTAATATAAAATATAATGTAGCTTTACGGATATAGGTCCTTTAACAGCTTCTTTAAACAGGTGCTGTTGAACCTTAATCAGCTTAATAAACAGCTTGAACAGCTTCTTTAACAGCTTTTATCAGCATCCAAACAGCTCAATCAGAGTTTCAGAACAGCGTTGTTGACTGTATAATCTTGACTGTCTATTGAACAGATATAGAGTGAATATGAACCCGGATAGCACTAATATTTATAGTATAATGTATGTATCAAATCCTTTTCTATATCGACCATTTTCTAACGTACAACCTTTATTAATGACTAAAAACCCATGTTCGTCTTTCCAACATTCTGAACACATTTGTCTAAACGTTTCAAAAGATACATCTGTATTTACATGATCATCATATATGTGTTTTAAATTAAGCCTGTCCTGTTTAAAAATTACTAACACATTAGCATTATCACGTATTAAGTGTTTTGGTATACGTGTGTAAGTTTAGCCTAAGTAAAAACTGTCAATAGCTTTATGTCGCCCCATACAGAAATAAGATCTTATATGATCTTGTTTCTCACAAGCAATATCATCAAACACAAATATCGAATTACGTTTAACTTTTTCAAGAGACAACACAGCATTATTTTCTGTAAAAGTATAGTAACCTATGCCTTTTATGTCAGAAAGCAGCCTTTTTAGATATAAATATTTAGGTTGATATAAAGACTTTGAGTAAATGTAAACGTTTTCAAACTTCAATCCATTGGGATGTTCTAGTAGAGATATAAGTAAATTAGTCTTTCCGCAATTTGACGGACCCACAATTATGGCTCGTATACTATTAGGTAATAGTTTACTATGTTTGAAATGATTTTTACAGTTATGATTAAAATCAATGTTTCTAACTGATAACTCATCATGTTGACGAATCAGTCTCATTTTATCAACTGGGTAAACCTATAAAAGAAAATGCTTTTAAACTATAAGTTTAGTTCACAGAACTTATTATTATAAATAACATTGACATACGATGTTAATTATCAGAAGTCCTTTAACCACTCGAAGGTTAACTTCAAGAGGTTCGGGTTTAATTAACACAGTTATAAATAAATTACCATTTGAGATTCATTTGCCAGGAGGTTATCAGTTTTGCGGACCAGGCACAAAACTTAAACACCGATTAGCAAGAGGTAACCTTGGTATAAATCCTTTAGATAGCGCATGCAGAGAACATGATATAGCGTACTCTAAAACAAACAATTTATCAACAAGAAATAAAGCTGATCTTGTGTTAGCCGATAAAGCTTGGCAGAGAGTAAAAGCTAAAGATTCAAAACTCGGTGAGCGAATAAACGCATGGTTTGTAACAAACGTTATGAAAGCTAAAGCTAAAATGGGAATGGGTGTAAAGTTAAAGAAAAGGAAACCCAATAAGAAAATCAAAAAAAATATTCTGAATCATCTTATATCGAAAGCTAAAGCTGATGTTAAATCTAAAAAACCTCAAAGTGTAAAAAGTGCTATTCGAATAGCTTTGGCGGCAGCTAAAACAGGCATCAAAGGAAAACAAATTATTCCCCCGCGGATGCGGATAATTCCGATTCCAAAAACTGGAGGTGTACTTCCTTTTCTTGTTCCATTATTTGCAGGTTTATCTGCGATTGGAACATTATCTGGGGGAGCTGCAGCTATCGCAAAAGCCATCAACGATGCAAAACATGCTCGCAAGCAACTTGTTGAAAGCGAGAGGCATAATAAGAAAATGGAAACAATCGCAATGGGAAAAGGATTGTTTCTTAAGCCATATCGAAAAGGTCTTGGTTTGTATTTAAAGCCAAAAAACTTGTAAAAGTGCTACCCAGCAGACCTCTCAATGAACTCGATTTGTATAAATTTGCAAAAGACATTCCCAATTTTAGAGGAGTATTCATGTTAAATGAATTACCAGTAAAATCGAAGAAAACGGAATGTGGCATTGTTAACTTGGATAAATCAAACGGTTCAGGGACACACTGGGTTGCGTATTATAAAAATCGCAATAGAATTATTTATTTTGATAGTTATGGTAATCTTCGACCGCCTAAAGAACTTATAGCTTATTTAGGAAACAATATTATATATAATTATAATAGATATCAAAACTATGATACTGTAATTTGCGGTCATTTATGTTTAAACTTTTTATATGAAAATGCTAATAAATAAAGCCATGTCGTTACTTGTCTATTTAGTTTTATTGAAACCTTCAGTATGTCAAGAGTATTAGAATTTACTGGAAATGATTCTGTTTTAACTGCAAATTATTTTCCACCAATACCAGTACCTACTGCTTATGAATGCGGTTTAGTCAGTTTATATACATATAATTCGATACCAAACATAAATCAGAGCAACAATTTATTTCATGTCGGAAGTGAAGTTATTGAGCTATCAGAAGGTTCTTACGAAATAAATGATATTGTGAATTACATAACAGCTAAATTAAAGCAAACAAGAAGTAAACCAATGGTTAAAATACAAGCTAATAGTAACACATTAAAAACAGAAATTAAATCTACTGCTCCAATTTACTTTAACCGTGAACGAACAATTGGTAAATTGTTGGGTTTTAGTAAATGTGAAATAACTCCAGACGTAAAAGTTGAATCTGACTTACCTGTAAACATAAATAAAGTTAACAGTATTCGTGTTGAATGTAATATAGTGACTGATTCGTATGTGAATAATAAACTTGTTCATACAATTCACGAGTTCTCACCTAATGTTTCACCAGGATATAAAATAAACGAGGTTCCAACGAATATAATCTACCTACCTGTTAATGTTAATGAAATACATTCAGTTGTTATCCAGTTAGTAGATCAAGACGGAGATATAATTAATTTTCGAAAAGAAAAAATAACAGTAAGATTACATTTACGACCTCTTACCTGGAATGATGGAAACAAACACTTTAAATAAGTAAAGTTTTCTTAGAAGACTTTAATTCATAGATGAGTGTCAGAGGATTAAGATCTGTGTGCAGCTGAAAGAGTTAGTGTTTTTAATTTTTGTAGTGAAATTAAACAATTTATTGGGAATGTTAGTTTACGACATTAATAATAAAAGTAATAAATATACGCAGTCATCGTACAAGAAATTCAGTTCTCATATCGAATTGACAGATACAACAACAAAGCGGAAGAACACAAAATATTTAACTCAAGAAAATAAATAATTTCTGAAATCAATTGGAATTACTTTACAAAATGAGTGATGTATTAAATATAACTGAAATAGCTCGATATGATGAGTCGATAGCAAACAAGTCATATCATACGTATTCTCCATTTGTTGAATCATACGATATTAATGATATAATTAGAATTTGCATCCAAAATCAGGATTTAATTTTGTTACCATGCGAAAGTGTTCTTATTGTTGAAGGTTTACTGTTAAATGAGAAAGAGACAGCTGACGATGCACTTAAATTTGCAAATAATTGTTTTGCTTTTATGTTTGATGAAATACGTTATGAAATAAATGGAATTGAGATTGATAACTGTCGAAATGTGGGAATTAGCACAGCTTTGAGAAATTATGTGTCACTAAATTCAGCTGAAAGCACCGCACTTATTAATGCAGGTTGGAATGTAAAAAATGATCACAAACATCCAAGTGGACCGTTTAATTTCTGCGTACCTTTAAAAATGTTATTAGGTTTCGCTGAAGATTTTAGGAAAATTATACCAAATGCTAAACATGAATTAATTTTAATGAGAGCAAAAACAAATAATAATTGTGTAAGTACAACATTAACAAAGTATACACTGGATATCAAAAAGATTGTATGGAAAGTGCCGCATGTTACTCTTAGCGATGCTGAACGACTCAAACTCTACAAAAGGATACAGAGTCAACGTCCAATGGAAATAAGTTTTCGCAGTTGGGATTTGTATGAATATCCGCATGTTCCAAAATCAACACACACTATTTGGCGTGTGAAAACAACTAATCAACTTGAAAAACCTAGATTTGTAATATTTGGATTTCAGACTAACAAACCCAATAAACATAGAGAAAATCCTAGTGAATTTGATCACTGTCACCTCACTAATTTTAAATTACACTTGAATTCAAAAACGCATCCATACGATAACTTAAATATTTCGTTTCAAGAAAATCGATATGCATGGTTATATTATATGTATTCAGTCTTTCAAGAATCCTATTATGGATGCAACTCATCACCTTTACTGGATATAAAAAAATTCAAATCTCAAGCACCTATTGTTATCATTGATTGTTCACATCAAAATGAGGTTATCAAAAGTGGTCCAGTCGATGTTCAGATTGAATTTGAGACTGCCAGCGAAATTCCAGAAAGCACTTCAGCGTTCTGCTTATTGTTACATGATAGAAAAATTGAATACTCTCCGCTAAGTGGCGACGTGAAAAAACTGATTTAATACAACAAAATTTTACAGCTGCAATAGTAAATATTATTGATATATTGTGAAATAAAACATTGATATGTTAACAAACAGTTTTATCTCTAGTCTAAAATTACATTCCCATCCTCGAAAACTGTTATAAAAGCAGATGTATCTGAATGTGGACAACCAGTCTTCTAATTCAACAGCGAAGTTATAAACATTTCTTATATTCACATCAATATATAACTGCATAATGAAGAAACAAATTGTAATTGATGTACAGGGGTTTAAAGACTATTCAAATGCATTTATCTGTAAAGAATTAGTTATTCTTTTTAATGATGTGGAATATTTACGTTTTCTGATTAAACCACCATACGATTTCTCACAACTAAGTATAAGTGAACAGAAACAAGCTATTTGGCTACAGAAAAATCATCATGGACTTGTATGGAATGAAGGATCCTCGAACTTTGAGAGCGTAAGAAGATTTCTGATTTCCAATATAGACTTACATACCAGTATTTTTGTGAAAGGTTCTGAGAAGAAGAAATGGATAATTTCAATTCTTAATAAGGATTCAAATATAATCAATGTTGAGGATCTTGGATGCAGCAGTTTGGAGAATCTAAAAAAGGACTATCCATTTACAAAGAGATGCTCATCACACAGTGGTTGTTGCGCTCTGGAAAATGCGTTTTTAATTAAGTATTATATTAACAATAAATAGTTGTATGTAATTTTACTAGAGATTTTCAAATAAAACACATAAAAATTTAAATGAGCAGTTTTATTTACTTTGTTATTTATTTTTAGTACAGTTTCAAGCATAAGTCGTTAACATATTATTTTTAATAAATCCTTAAGATCTAAATTACATAGAGATATTTTAGTTACATTTTGCGCGTAAATATAATGTATTTTGAACCTAGAAATTAACATATTACTATAAAAGTGTGTTTTAATACAAACGATAAAAGTAATAAATTAATCAGTTTTATTATAAACTTTCATCTTTAATTTTATAATGACCCCAGGCATAAGTTGATACTCCATCATTTCTAATAAATCTCTTATCATCTAAATAACGAAATTTTATTTATATTCTGTGTGTAAACTTCATGAATTTTTGATCTGAAAACAAGCATATTACTATAAAAAATTCTCTTTTTATACAAACACTCTCTATAATCGCTTAAACTTAGTCCATCTACAGCTGTCTTTTTAATTTCTTTTGCTTTCTTTGTAACTTTGTCATCAATTACATCTGTCGAATACATCTTACATCTTAAACCTATAAATTCTCTCATAATCTTTCCGTTATTCTCATCTTTCATTAAGCCTACTTTTTTTTAATTTAGAAGTGGAATATTATATTTATTACTAGGATCATATTCAGATGTGTCAAAGTGTTCTGCAATGTCATCTGTTATATCAGAATAGAAATCTTTAGTTAAAATATAATAAATAAATGAATCTGTATCCATATAATCAAGTAATAAATTTTTACCATATTTAGGTTTCATATAATCGTAATGGAAATTGTACATTAACCATTTTGATAGTTCTAAAACAGTAAAACCAAGGTATATTGGTTTGTTGTAAACTGTTTTCACTCTACTTAATTGAATAGCTACCATGTCGGTAGTGAATTGAGTTGCACTGTGAAAATTTGGTTTCGCAATTAAGGCTCGAGAACCTAATCTACGCCCAGAGCTTTCCCATTGTGTTACAATCCTTACATCTTTACGTTTGTCAACGTTTTCCATTGTTTTACCATAAACAGAATTATTTTTAGACTTGAAATAATTTTTTTCAAATTCGTTTTTTGCTATAGTACGATAGTGAGTATTTAGTTTGATATATTTTTCCAGCCATCTAGCTTGCTTAAATTGCAAGACCCTATGAATTTTTGTTAATTTTAAATGATGTCGTAAACATTGTTGGAGATTTCTATAATGGATGATGTAGTTTTTTTTACTATTAAAATCTGTTATTAATTTAGGCAGTTTTGAAACTGGGCTACACTTATTTTCGGGACAAAATGGTAAGTCATTATGATCATTATGCAGTTCTTTTGGATATTCTAAGTCAACTTCAAATATGTATCCAATTTCTGAATTTTCTTCAATAGCCATTATATCTATATCTTCGATTTTTTCAACCCATTTAAATCCTCCATACGGGAGGGATTCGGACATAGCCCAGCCGTATAAATTATTTACATCTAGATAAATTAAATAGCTTGAATCTTTAGTTTCATCATAATCTTTCATATATTTATTATTTGACACAGAATGACGATGCGAACACTGAGTAATACCTCCTCTGATACCTTTTTGAATAAAAGAATACATGCTAAAATCTGTTAAAAGTTCTAGTTCAATACCTGTGTATTTTAGCATAGCATCCCACGACAATCCTGGAGAATTATAATATTGACAAGGATCTAACGAATATTTACTATAACAAATTTTTCTATAATTCTCAAAAATATCTGTTAACAATAGAACGTCTGTGATAAGATAAATTTTCAAATATTCCCATAAACTAGAACATCGAAAATGTTTCCAAACCATCTTAGCGTGGCTATAGTCATCATCTGAACATTGTGAATTTGTCAGTGAACTATTAAAACAAGATTGAGTTGGCAAAGCGGTTTCATCTAGTTTTTCCCATGAGTCTATATACTCATAAGGGAGAACGCCTTTTCTAGTAATTAGTTTAAATTGTTCGTCATTTTTAAAAATCGTTCTTACACTTTCAAAGTTTTCTATTGATAAATTATCTGCTAATTTTGCTAAACTAGACTGCATAAATCTAGCGGAGTCGAGAAAACGCAATTCTACAGTTTCTTTTGAATCAACAAATATACGTTTAGATAAAGAAACGTATGTTTCCTTATTTAGTGGAATTAAAGTTATTTCACCTTCTATCTGATTTAATGCTTTTACGAATAGGTGACAGTCATACCCCGAAAAGTTATGAAAGAAGATAGGAAAAAACTTCGGAGTCCTATACTTTAAGTTGCAATCATTATGAGCGGGACCTCTATATTTGCCCGTTAAATGGCAATGGTCAGCTACTCTGTCAGTACCTAAACTCTTTTTACATATCCAACATTCTTTGGATTCTGTTTGAAATTTACGTTGATCATTATTTAGATGAATCATAGGTTTTGGTTTCATTATAATTGTATTATATATTGTTATTATATCTTGAGAAAGAGTTTGAATAAATTTTGAAGGTGAATCTTTACCCTTATACACTCGTAGTTTATTTAATGTATTATCGTATGAACATTTAATGTAATACGCAAATGCACATGGCACATGTTGCTGCATATCTGTAGCTGATGAACCTAGAGGATTTGGAATACACGTATCGATGTTCTGTAAAATGCATTCAAAGTCGCTGTAAATTACGAATGGCAATTGTACTCCACGTTCATATTTTTCGAATTTTAATATAGACTTTTCAGGTGATGGCATTACAGTAACAATTTTATTACATTCTAACTTATGTTTACTGAGAAAATCTTGACTGCTAAAATGCAACAAACAGCAATTAGAAATGAATATTTGTTTTTTACTTAGTGTTGTCTGATGACTTACTAATCTTGATATGTTTTTAATCCATACGTAATGAGATTTCCCATCATTTTGTAAAAGCAACAAATTAACGTGATTAATTTTTTCCTGTTTTGTGCAATAAAATGGTCCTATAATTTCATCACCGTCTAAACCAAATACATTTACACTTATATCTTTATTAAGCCTTTCAAATATCGATATGTCGCTAGGATTTAATGGAAATCTAAGTTCACTGAAATCAACTTTTTTATCATTTTTCAAAGTAATAATGTCTGCGGTAATGTTTTGAATTTCATAAGACGATACTCTATTTGGTAATTTACTAGAATCGATAGTTTGTAAAGCAGATATGACGGCCCATTTAAAACAATATTTATCAACATTTTTAACGTTAACGCAAGCCTTTTTTAACAAAATATTTTTCCATAGTGCTATATAATTTGATCCTCTAATATGTTTATATTTATTGATATTAATCTCCAAATGAAGTAAGGCAACTAATGCCCAACCACTATTCCTCTCTTGAAATTCATCCATTTTAGTCAAAATTTGATCATTTAGTGTAGAATAAACTTGATAAAGTTGTTCTTTATTTAATGCGATAGACATTTTAGATTGAAAAGATTTTATCGAAAACTCTTGGTCATTTTCAGTGAACTTTACATATTCGGCAAATAGCTCTAAATTAAATTTAATTGCAATATGTTTCTGAATATATTTAACTATTTCTGGTTTAACTAATTCCTCAGCTAATTTTAAGAATTTAAGAGGGTCTAAGCAAGACTGATCTTTATTCTCGAATATAAAAGTTTCGATACGACGCTTGAAGCTACTCTTTACTACCTATAAATAACATATGTTACAAACTGAAATAGATAAAACAAATAATGAAGTATAAATACCTTTAGTGATTCTGTATGCGGAACAGATGCCTTTGCTTTGTGACTATTTGTTCTTATATGATATTGCCATTCATTGTAAGGAATTTCAACCAAACAGTCTTCGCACATTTTTGTACCCTTTGTTCTACTAGTTGACTGAACAATCTTCGTACTTACAGTAGTAGTCTTAGCATTACTTTTAGAAACCTTCTGTGATTTTTTTGATTCAAGATGAAGTTTCTGATGATTGGAAAGGTTATCCCGACGCATGGACTTATTACACACAGGACATTGTGCTTTGCCTAGATTACTGTGAACCGTACGTTCGTGTCTTCGAAAATCGGTTAACCGTGTGAATAGTTTACCGCAGATATGACAAAGACTCATAATGAAATATTCAATTCTTAAGTTGAAAATACTATAATATTTACGCGCAAAATGTAAAGGCAACCGGTTACTTGCTGCTTCGAAAGAACTGTAATATATGAATGAATATTTGAGAAGTCATCTATATTAACCACGCTTTGAATTATCTTGAATAACAAGATAAGTAATTAGAAAAATACTCAATAATATTTGTCATCATGTTGAAACACATGCGTAAATTATGTCCACATTTCATAATTAAACACAAAACAGGCGGCTATTAATTAGTTGATATAATTATCTTTATATGATGTAGAAATTTTGTTTAAAATAACTGTTAACTCTTTCTTAGGAAACTTTTACAATAATTTATTCTTATCATTTGAGGTCAAGTTGTTGACCTCATACAAGTAAACAATATAATTAATAGCTCTGTTAAGAAATTTATTATGTATTCGAAAACTCGGTTTCATTAAACTTGTTATGACCACATATTTTATTCTATTTCATCAGTTAATTAGTTCAGAGCAATAAACTTATATCAAAAATATATTCAATTTCATAATCTTCAAAATTATCGAAAACATGTTTTTCTGAATTGATTCATTAAATAATGTCATCATTATTTTTCTACTTCCTAAACTAATTATTATGTATACTTCGACGACAAATATATTATAATTTCATCAGACATAATATTTTGTAATAACAGCTTGTAATAATAATTATGTTGTAAGTCACATTTTAAATTCATCAACATAAGACCGCGTGTTATCCAAAGTTCATTATTGTAATGAAATTTAATTACATAACTGCAGAGATACGATGACAAAAACATCTCATGTTGATATTTTACATTATTTTCTATGATACTTTTTGGAATATTTTAAATAATAAATCATGCTGTTAATTATACATTTTGCTGATATTAAACTCACAAATAAGGATCTTGTGTAATTTACAGTTCATTAATCTAACCTAAATTCAAGCTCAAACAAATCGTAACAAAACTATTTTTCCATGCTATCTTTGTTTTCACTATTTATCAGACACGTGCAGGATGTGAGAGGGTATTTAAGATCATATTTCTTGTTAAATATTTACAGTTTAATTCGACAACCAGAAGTGACACATCTTGTTAGTGATACAGTGCTACACCTTGATCCTTATTATGGAGAAAAGATCAGCAGCACCTTCTTCGTATAGCCCATCAAATGCTATCAAGAAGCAAAAAACCAGTCAATCGGTGAAGAAAATTTCTTCAAAAAAAATGAGTACTCTAGAGAGGTTCAATTCTCTAGGAGCGTTCATGTGGTTAAATTTAGAAACGATGGAAAAGAATAAACCGTACCTTCTGACCAATCTTACTAGAGGTACTTCTAAATATGGTGAAAGGATCATCGCTGAACTCAATGGCGACAGCAAATTATACCTGCCCGAAAGGTATAATGAGTTCAGTGATAAGCAGTTGGCAGAGCTGGGTAATGGTGAATACATGCTAATCAACCATGGACAGGAGCGGAAGGTATACAAACTCGAACTGAAAAAGAAAGAAGACGTGGAGATACCTGTAGAAGCGGCAACGTCTGATGATGACAGATTTCCCTGTGTACGCTCAAACATTCGAAGATCATGGTTATTATGCTCCTGTCTAAGTGATTTAATTTTATTTTATATACAAATAAAATTTTATTCGCCTATTTTATAATGTATTATACTATTAGTTATTAATGTAAATAAAAAAATATTAATTAAAGCTTCATGTTTTATTTAAAATATTTATTCTTAATTTACAAATATACAGATACACTTTTATTTCAGTGATGGTCTAATTCTTAAATATAACTTAATGATTTTCTGTATTTTATGTTTAAGTAATTCCTGATGAACACATACACAGGTGTCTAGACCTTCCTTTGTCTCATCTGATGACCAAATACAGCTAACATAATGAAGACCATGACAAGAAATTTTTGTTTCTTGGTGTTCATATTTTAAATTTTTTTTATGAAGGCTATGTAGCATTTTTCTATGATCATCAAGCAGAATATCGTCATAGTCATTCAAAAATTTTTTAAGTTGCATTTTATAAGGCACTCAAATGAATGTTAGATGTTCAACTTGCAAATATTACGTTAGCTAAAGATATAAACTGTTATATCTATGATTTCTCTATAAACTGTTATATCTATGATTTCTCTATTGTTTAATAAAATTGTTTATTTCGTCGATATATTCGACTACATAACAAATCAAACATAAACTGAGCTCAACACTACGTCGCTGCCGGTCCTGAAGCAGAAGCCCCCACTTCACCCCCGCCTCGGATCACGCCAGACCCAAACCCCCGCCCCCGCCCCGTCGGGCCCCCGTAAGGTCTATGCGTATGCTAGAAATCATACGGTAGCGACACCTTGCAGAGAATTTACGATAACGGCTTGACGTGATTCTATTTTTTCTTTTTAGTTTGCTTTTTCTATTATTTTTTTCTTTGACAGTGACAGGTTGGTTCCAAGATAGGCGGCTTGAATTGACACATGACAGGTGACAAACTCGAAAAATGACAGTTGACAGTTGACAGATTTGACAGATCTGTCATATCTGTCAACGCCTACGCCTAAAGTGTTCCAGAACCCGCTTATCTATACTACTGGGGCAATTTGTGAGAGTTTGACTGGGGCAAGTTGTCATAGCGACACCTATGTTTTGTTTACGGTCTTCTCTTCAGAGGGGAAATGCTTGAAGGTTTTTTAATGAGCATTGACAGTATTTCCATAGAATATAGTTATACAATTTGCAAAATGAGAAAACCATTACATTACTTTTCCCCTTTTCCAGATGATGCGAGTTTATAAAAAAGTGAAACACCTCACTTGAAGACGTTTTACACGGAGCGGCCCAAATACTCTAGGATTCCGTCAAGTTGATTGCTTTAGCTAAAATAGGGACACCAGTAGACGTGACTCCTGCAGTCTCTACTACCAGTTACAGCATTACACCATTATTTGTTACATTCGAGACCATTTCTCGCAAAATGCCCCTCAAGGTTTTACCAGGGCAGCAAAGTAATCCGGCCAGATGAAACAGGACCATTTCTTACATTTCTGGAGCATCTTGTTGACACTACCATAAGCACAAGGGAAAGAACCATACGATTATGACTTGATAACCACGAGTCTGACCTCTCAATGCCTGGATTAAACGTCGCAAAGGAAAATTATGCTATAATTTCCCCCGCACTGCAGCCACAAGATCAGCTCCTTGACCGCAGTGTTTTCTCAGTGTTCTCTTCATGTGATTCATGTATAAAGACTAACCCAGGTAAAACCAGCACCAGCTATGGCATTCCCGGTATTTTCTCTACAGCACTTCTGTTGTCGACTGTTCCAAATAATATTATATCGGGATTCCGTTTGTCTGAAATGTATCCATTCAAGGGAGATATTTTTACACATCAGGATGTTTTCCAAGCTTCGTCACAGATGGTTAAGATGCAAAGAGCGATCGAATAATAAAGAAGATTCAGCAGCTCATACAGAATCATCTAATGTAAATAAATCACCAACTAATGCACGTACGGAAGCTCTTGATCCGAACGTACCTTCGAATTCTAGTTTATTTGTTACTTCACCAAAGGTGACAGCCTCGAAAGAAACTTTACCAGCTGCTAAATCCCAGTCGCCAAGTTCATTGGGCTGCTCAGAGGTTACTCGTCCACTACTGAAGGCAGGAGAAAGGAAAATCAACCGTCAAACCAGAAGGGAACGCAAGTTTGCTATATTAACTGAAACCCATGTGAAAGACGAGTTGAAAGCACCAAATAAATTTTAAAACCACACGGGTCAAAAGAAAAGTATTTTCAAGAGCAAAGCCACCTCTGGTAAAAATAAAGAACCCCCTAAGGCTGACTCATCATCAAAAGAGGAAGAAGAGACCTCCTGTTTGGTTTGTGGTGAAAGTTATAGCCGATCTAGTAAAAATTTATTCCGTGCAGCATGTGTAAGAATTGGTCTATGTGCAGTTCACAAATGGGAATTCATATTATGTTTGCCATAATTGTGACTCTGACCATGATATGTAACGATTTAATTTATTTGCCTTTTGCAGAATAATTACTAAATTAACAGTTTATTATTTCATTTATACCATTATTGAATTGACCGTTTTATGAAATGTCTTTTTTAACATATGTTAACATAAACAGAATTAATTCAGGAAATCTGACAACTTACCTTGTGCCTTGTAACGATACACCCCACTAATGTGTAAATTATATAATAACAACAAAATAGCTTAGGTGTTATGTAGTGATTGTAAACTAGTCGAAAGATATTTATTTGTATAAGTTTTAACCTAAACGTGAACAAACTGTTGCTATTTTACTATAGTCATTGAAAATTGGTTTGCAAAATAACATAGTATACACTTGCTTGTAAAGTTCTTTGCCGAAATAAAGCTGACACTGTGAGACACAAAAGAGTTGCATAGGTTAGACCTAGGTTAAATATAATTTGCAAATATGTTTAGAAAATATTGTTTTGTTTTCTGCTTGTGCAAATTAGGTTTAGGTTTCCTTGTGTCAATCCTATTGTTTGCCCCTTGTTTTCCGTGGTTCTTTCAGGATGTCTATAAACCATGAGAGGCTCCTTGTCGATAGTGTATCCATTCGACTTCCATGGAAAACAGTAATTGTAAACAAACCTATTTTAGATATATAAATTGTGTATGAATGTAGGTATATGTATTGAAAAAAAGTCTAGATGCAGCAAGGGCGATATGGTAGTGAATTTTCATAAAAAATATTTTTAAGAGCAGATATGTATTTTTAATGAAAGCAGGCAACAATTTGGTTACCAGTATAACCTAATATAGTAGAAACAATCCATCATATTTCGTCAAAATAATATTTTTTTTTGAAAAAGTACAAAAACTGGTTCGATTTTCCTGGCCATCGAAGCTATTTACTCACCGGCCAAGCTATAAATTTGCATTAAAATTTTCAAACAAAAAAACAATTAAAACTGATGCCTACACGAATCATGGTATGCGATTAAAAATGTAAATATTTCCAAATCTAGAGTCTGTATAAAAAACTTGAAGCAAAGGGCATGCCCTTCACTTCCAAAACATAATATAGGCTGTTCCATTTGAAAAAATTGACTTAAGGCAGTTTTATTTTTTCAAATTCAATCACTATTCGCCTGTATAATCGATCTTTTTGAAAAATAATATAAACGAAAACCACCTTAAATGCGTCATATTCATATGACTCCGCTATCTATTGGTAAAAGCACTGATATATTTAATTAAAAAGAAGGGAATGCCAAAGACGCCGTATCATACTGTTTGATATGTGCCCAAAATTTTAAAACAATTAAAATAGCTCAAACACTATGAACGCTATCAAACTTTTAGCTCACAAACATTTTTGATATGTGCCCAAAATTGAAAAACAATTGAAATATCTCGAACACTATGAACGCTATGAAAGTTTTTCCTCACAAACATGCATTATAATTCGATGAAAAATGCAAAAATACAATAATATTAGAGGTGTTCGATTTAAAAAGAAGATAAGTTGTATCGCCAACTATTTATGGGTTACCTGTGGTTAATAGCAAATTGAGTTATTGAAATTTGAAAGATTTAATGAAAATTAGCGACCAACACGCACTTATTGCGTTTCGATTTTTTTCTTACAAACATGCATCATATTTCGATAAAAAATGCAAACATGCATTAATATAAGGGTGTTCGAAAAAAAAATGTAGGGGTCACCAACGGCTTATGGGCCACCCTGTGATTGCATATAAGATGCAGCTCAAGACACTATATAAATAACGTATACAATTTTTTCTCGTATCTTCATAATAACAGCAATATTAAGCTTTACTGTAGAAATGCGTCACCCTGTATATATGTAAGCAAATAAAAACTGAAACTAACCCCGCATATATGTCCTAGAGGACCTAGTTCGAGCTCATTTGAAGAAATCTTTTTAAAATTTAAAAGTTGCGGTCTCCTCAATAGCGAATTTTTCTACGCAACTTCGCTAAAAATATACTGTTAAACCATAAACTACAAAACTAAAACTACTACCAAAGAATCAGAGAATGGGTCTATTTGAAATGAATTTTATGCAAATATTTTAGTGAAATGACGGTTGAACTGAAACTCACTCTTGCGACATTTGGTTTACATCACCCGTATTCGTTTCAGGTTCTTTGCCTAAAAGTTGCCAATTTTGAGGTTCCAAATCGCGAAAATTTTCAAAGTATCTTTTCTGGTATTCCTAGATCTTTTTGCGCCAAAAAACTCAGTCTTTGTTTGTAATGCACAATAGATTTTGTTATTCAAACAATATGTTTTATTTTGTGCGTTTCTCTGGATATCAGTGGCACCAAAAATGTTGTCCTTCAAATGCATCTAACTTTTTTCTTTTAACTCAGAGATTTAGATTTTGATGTATAGTATATGTTTTACAATACATGAACCTGCCTGACAAATTTGATAGCGATAGCTCTCTTATTTCCGGAGATACAAAAATTTTCCGGAAGGAAACACAAAAATTTTCAGGAAAAATCGGGCCGAATTTAATCAACATCAGCCCATTATTTTTTGAGTTTCCGGTATATATATATATATATATATATATATATATATATATATATATATATATATATATATATATATATATAACATACCTATAGATAACAGTGGCGACTCCTGACCAAAATGTTCGGGTGTGCGGTAACGAGTTGCTGTTAGTGGTGGTTTTAAAAATTATTAACACTAAATGTGCACACACACACACACACACACACACACACACACACACACATATATATATATATATATATATATATATATATATATATATATATATATATATATATATATATATATATATATATATATATATATATATATATATATATATTGTACCTATATGGAAATAATACATAGATAAATTAATTAATTTCCCACTGCAACACTAACAAATTAAAAAATCACTTAAAACTTTAAAACACGAAAAGAACATGGAATTATTATCAAGCTCTTTTCTTCACACAAATTTGTGTTAGCGTTAGCACTGTCCGGAACGGGGTGAAAACTAAAAACATTAAAAGTAGTTCAATGTTAATATGGTACTAAATAATAAAATGTGTAAAAAGCCTGGATGCAGCAAGTGCGTTATGGTAGTGAATTTTCATAGAAATGATCTGGCACAAAATATTTTATTATAACTTTTTTTTCTTGCAACATCGAAATCTAAATTTTGGTGTATAATTTAATTTTTATATCGTAAACCTACCTACCAAATTTGGTTAACTTATCTTTTTTATTTTTTGAGATACAAATTTTTTTCGAATGAAAACTCAAAATTTTTCCGGAAAACCTTGTCTGATTTTTCTTACTAACGAACTTATCCAAGTCATTTACAGAAGGAAGGTACATGCCAAATTTTATCAAAATCGGCCGATTATATTTTGAGTTATCGGTGTGATACCTATGTATATATATATATATATATATATATATATATATATATATATATATATATATATATATATATATATATATATATATATATATATATATATATATATATATATATATATATATATATATATATATATATATATATATATATATATATATATATATATTGTTACGTTTTCTCCGGGTTCTGGATAAGTGAGACTTTTAATTTTAACAAAACAACTTTATTTACACTCTAAATATGGATACAATAAAATTTCTAGAATGTCTCTCTCACAAAACACTTCATTTACTGGCCTTACAATTACTACTCTCAACAAAAGTCACTAATCTGGTACTACAGTCACTACTCTCTTAACACTTTACACTGCTTCTTCAAGTCACTACCACATTCTCTTACTGAACTCAACTAACTCGGGCTGGCTGGCTTTCGCTTTTATATACTCGCCGTACCTTCCCCTCCTTTCTAGAGCATTCCATTCCAGAACGTTCCAGGACCTTCTTTTACTAGAAGGTTCTGTGAATACAGATCGGTCCCGTGTGTATACAGGGGGATGTATATACAGGATGATCCAAATGTGGTCACCACTCCTATGTTACACAAGAGGTGTTTCTCGAACTATAAGATCTCTCTGCGTATACAGGGTGTAAGGGTTCTCTGCGTATACAGGGTGTATATACAGGGTGTTCGGAATGTGCAGACATCAGTTATCCGTTCCGACGGGGTACAAGTTGGTAACTTCGTTATTTCTGGTCCTAGAGGGTTGAGACTTCGCCTGAGGGGGGTCACCCCAGGCACCCCCAGGGGGGTGGGGAGGCGGTGTTGCCAGATTGTGCAAAAATTCCCAGATGTTGGGGAAATTCTGGAGATGTGGCAACACCGCACCTACGTCTATTGAAGTGCTTTGTAACACTGCCCCCCTCCTTAAGACTGTTCGTCCCGAACAGTATTTACCGGCCGCCAACTTGGGGGTTCGTTGCCCCGATAGGGACTCAACCTCTCTATGTGAACAACTTTGGGTTTAGTTCTTGGAGACAGCTGGATTCTGTAGACTAGGTCGTTAATTTTCTTAGTCACCAAGTATGGCCCTTCCCATGGTTTCTGAAGTTTGGGACTGAGGCCCTTTCTCCTTGTTGGTTGGTACAGCCACACTGCATCACCTTCCTTGAATGTATGGGGTGTTGCTCTGCGATCCAAGCGCATCTTCATCCGGTCACTGCTTAAGAGGAGCCTATCTCTGACACATCTGTGTATAGTGCGCAGTTTTCCTTCTAGGTCGGCGACATACTCAGGTAACGTAGCTAGGTCCGCTATGTCCTCGTTCGGTGGTGGTCTCGTCATGTCGATTGGTAGCCGCATCTCTCTGCCGGTCAACATCATGGATGGAGTGTAGCCGGTAGATTCATGCTGAGAGCTTCTGTAAGCTAGGAGGAACAGAGGTATCAGCTTGTCCCAGGTTCTCTGATTCTCGTCAACAAACATAGCAAGATACTGATTGATGGTCCTGTTATGCCGTTCTACCATGCCGTCTGATTGAGGGTGGAGTGGCGTTGTTCTCGTTTTCTTTATGCCTAGCAAGTCCATTAGGCTCTTCCAGACCTCTGATTCGAAATTCCGGCCCTGGTCGGTGTGAATCTCCAAGGGTACGCCATGCCGTGATATGACATTTTCCATCAGGGCTTCTGCCACGGTCGTTGCCTCTTGGTTGGGGATCGGCGCAACTTCAGGCCATTTCGAGAAGTAGTCCATCGCCACCATTATGTATCTGTTCCCAGACTCTGTGATGGGAAAAGGTCCTGCGATGTCTACGGCAACTCTCTCCCACGGTGTACCTGAGATGTACTGCATCACTTTTCCTCTGGATCGGGTCTTTGGTCCTTTCTTTGAAGCACATTGGTCACACCTTTTGCACCATTCTTCCACGCTTCTTCGGCAGTTTATCCAATAGAAGCGGTCTCTCACTCTGGCAAGAGTCCTGTTGACCCCAAAGTGGCCTCCACTTCTACTATTGTGTAACTCTTGAAGAACACTGCTTATGCACTCACTTGGCACAACGGTCTGGTATATACAGTCTCTACCATCGGCAGTTTCCCATTTTCGAGTGATCATGTCATTCTTTAGACACAATGAGTCCCATTGTAGCCAGTAGCCTTTAACCTCCGCCCCAAACCGGGACACATCGTGCCACTCAGGTCTTTTCCCCTTTTGTAGCCATTCTCTAATATTTTTCAAGTCTGGATCTGTCTTCTGTGCGTCTCTGATGTATTCAAGATTTACGTCTAGATCGGTGTTATTCTCCTGTCCTGCCACCAGTTGTTTGATCTGATGAGTTACTTTGTCGATCTCTTTGTTCTCTTGTCGCTCGCAAAATTTACATTCATGCACTGAACATGGTCTTCTTGACAGGCTGTCTGCATTGGCGTGACTTCTTCCTCTTCGATGTTCAATCCGGAAGTCGTAGCTCTGCAGTTTCTCTATCCATCGTGCTATCTGTCCTTCGGGATTTCTAAAGTTCAGAAGCCATTGCAGAGCAGAGTGATCTGACCTCACGCGGAATGTTCTTCCGTACAGGAAGCTGTGGAAATGTTCGATGGATCTTACAACTGCCAGCAGTTCTTTCCGGGTTACGAACGTTTTGCTGAAGTAGCCTATCACAACTTCTTCTCCGGCTTGGAGCTGTGAGAGTACTGCCCCAATGCCATACTGGGAAGCATCGGTGTCCAGTATGAACAGTCCTTCGTCCCGAGGATAAGCCAGTATAGGAGCAGTGAGAAGACGATGTTTGAGTTCTCTAAAAGACTCTTGGCAATCTGGTGACCAGATGAACTCAACCTTATTTTCAGTCAGGCTATGCAGAGGTTTCGCAATGCTGCTGAAGTACTTCACAAAGCGTCGGTAGTAGCTGCAAAGTCCCAGAAAACTTCTGACCTCATGTTTGTTCTTCGGCACAGGCCAGTCTCTTACTGCCTTTATTTTCTCTGGATCAGTTTCTATCCCCTTCTCAGAAACGACATGTCCGAGGAAACTCACTTTCTTCTGGAAGAGGACGCATTTCTTGGGATTGAGTTGCAGATTGGCACCTCTCAGCCTGGAGAAAACCTGCTTCAGGTTCGACAGGTGTTCATCGAAAGTCCTTCCAATCACCATGACATCGTCGAGATACACCAGGCATGTTTCCCATGTAAGTCCTCTCAGCACTAACTCCATTAGTCGCTCGAAGGTGGCAGGAGCATTACATAAGCCGAATGGCATGACCTTGAATTGGTACAACCCATTCCCGGTTGAAAAAGCAGTCTTCTCCTTATCGTCTTTATGGAGTTCTACTTGCCAGTAGCCACTTTTCAGGTCTAATGTAGAGAACCACTTTGATCCGGCCAAAGTGTTCAAAGTGTCGTCGATCCGGGGCAGGGGATAACTGTCTTTCTTGGTGACATCATTCAGCTTCCTATAGTCCACGCAAAATCTCACAGTGCCGTCCTTCTTGGTGACCAAAACTACTGGGGACGACCAAGGACTATTAGATTCCTCGATCACACCATCTTCCAGCATTTCGTTAACCATCGTCTTGATTTCTGATTGCTTGGCAAAAGGCAGTCTTCTCGGCGGCTGTCTAATTGGTCTTGCGTCGCCAGTATTAATTCTGTGTTGCACTAGACTCGTACGACCTGTGATTTTATCTTGAGCGAAAATATCGGCCTCCTCCAATACGAACTTCACTGCCATCTCCATCTCCATATTGTTCAATTGGCCCCATGAATTCTTGAACCGCTCTACTAATTCTACTGGCAGTCTTCTGTCTAATGCAGTGGGTGTCACGTTTTTGGACAACGTCACTCGGTCAATGGGTTCGCAAGTGGCTATAACCTCACCTTTCTTCAATGTGACCCTGTTAGTTTGTACGTTGGCCACTCTTATGGGTATTGTCTTCTTCGGGTCTACTAAGCATCGTGCGACGAGGGCACCATCACGTCTATCTTTTAGGGGCTCCGCTATGAGAGCAGACATACAATCAAGTTTCTTCTCTAGTCTGGCTCTGACAATCTTCTCACTGTTACCAGCAATCCGTGTATCCTCGTCGACAACAAGTCTCACCCTGGGATTAGCTTCGCCTGCTGTTGGAGATAAATACAACTCTTCGTTACCGATTTTCAAGATCTTATTCTGGAAGTCTACTGATAGGACATCTAAATCTTCCATTAAATCCAGGCCCAGAATAAATTCGTCGACGATTTCTGCGACGACAGCCCTTACCTGTAGCTCAGTACTGCCCAGCCTAATGTAAACAGTGGCCTCTCCATGCACGGGTATTCTATCTCCTTTTGCCGTCTCCAACACAGGCTGTTTGTTGGTAGTGAGTGCTGACTTGTTTGGCAACATGTCTGGACGTACAACGGATCTAGTGGCACCAGTATCGATGGTGAAACTGCATTGTCTTCCGTCTATGCTGCCAGGTATAACGAGGCTCTCGTGGTAGCGTCGGATAGTGGAGACCTTTACTTTGGGGCCTTGGGACTCGCACGCCAGCTGCCGCCCCCTTACACTGGCGTCAGGTCGTTTCCCTGACGCCGCTCACTGTTGGTGTATTCTTGTCTTCTGCGAGCCACCTGTTGCGTTTGTGAGCACTGTCTACTTATGTGCCCTTTCCTACCACACTTGTAACATTCTATGTCTGACCAATCTGCTTTCGTCCTACGTGCCCCAACCGGTACAGTGAGCTTGCTTATGGCTTCTTTTATCATTTTCATTTCTTGTCTTAGTTCGGCTGTCGTGTCTGCAAAGTCCTCTATCTCCTTCACTTCGCGGAGCCTGTTGCGGCGAGGTTGAGATGCATTCTTCGCTGCTTCAAATTCCAAGCCATAAATTACGCAGTCCGTAAGTGTTTTGAACCTTCCGAGCCTTAAAGCTTGTTGCATTTCATTATCAAGTACCCCATCGATGAAGGTCTGGACAGTTATCTGGTTGACAAATTCTTCTGGGGCTTGGGGATATGCCAGTCGCACAAGTTTCTCCACTTCGGCACTAAATTCTTGCAGCGTCTCATTTGGCTTCTGGACCCTTGACTTTAGTTGTGTCTGGTAGACCTGGCTCATGTACTTGTTACCATATCTCAAATCTAGGGCCTGTATCACTGTTAAGTAGTTTTGCTGTTTCGACTCCGGGATGTTCTGCAGGATTTCTAGGGCTTTACCTCGAAGCGAGAGAATTAGAGCAGTTGCTGCCTGTTGTTCGCTCCACCCATTGCTGAGAGCTGCCGCCTCAAACTGCCTCCTGTACATGGGCCACGATGTTTCTCCGTCAAAAGTCGGCGGCTTCAAAGTTCCATGAGGCACGATTGGCATATCTTCTTCCCGACGATTTTGAACTGGGGACATTCCAGTAACTCCTCTTGGTTGAGTTCTGTCAGTCTGGCCCATCACCTGCTCTGTCAGTTCTCTATGTCTGACTTCTGTGCCTTTCATCATCATCTTCATTTGTTCTTTCAACCCTTCCACTTCTTCCCATCGTTTATTCAAATCCTCTGTTACATTTTCTACTTTCTTGTCCACATTTTCTACTTTCTTGTCCACATTTTCTACTTTCTTGTCCACATTTTCTATTTGTTCGTTGATCTGTTCAATTTCTTCTTTTACATCGACTCTTATATTGTGGAACATACTTCGGAGCTCTTCTTTATCTTCTTGTCGCCTCTGTTCCTCCTCTTGTCGTCTTCTCTCGTCTTCTTCGCGCCGTCTTCTTTCATCTTCTTGTCGCCGTTGTTCGTCTTCTTCGCGTTGCCTCTTGAGGTCTTCTTTATCTTCTTGCCGCCGTCGTTCGTCTTCTTCGCGCCGTCTTCTTTCTTCTTCTTGTCGTCGTTGTTCGTCTTCTTCGCGTTGCCTCTTGAGGTCTTCTTTATCTTCTTGCCGCCGTCGTTCGTCTTCTTCGCGCCGTCTTCTTTCTTCTTCTTGTCGTCGTTGTTCGTCTTCTTCACGTTGCTTTTTCAGTAAGTCCATCAACTCTTTGATTTCAGCCATCTTGTCGTAGTCAGTCGATCTGGTGTTTACCATTTACAGCTAGCTTGCTTGTTCACTTCTTCACTCACTTATCCCACACTTCTGACACCAAATTGTTACGTTTTCTCCGGGTTCTGGATAAGTGAGACTTTTAATTTTAACAAAACAACTTTATTTACACTCTAAATATGGATACAATAAAATTTCTAGAATGTCTCTCTCACAAAACACTTCATTTACTGCACTTCATTTACTGGCCTTACAATTACTACTCTCAACAAAAGTCACTAATCTGGTACTACAGTCACTACTCTCTTAACACTTTACACTGCTTCTTCAAGTCACTACCACATTCTCTTACTGAACTCAACTAACTCGGGCTGGCTGGCTTTCGCTTTTATATACTCGCCGTACCTTCCCCTCCTTTCTAGAGCATTCCATTCCAGAACGTTTCAGGACCTTCTTTTACTAGAAGGTTCTGTGAATACAGATCGGTCCCGTGTGTATACAGGGGGATGTATATACAGGATGATCCAAATGTGGTCACCACTCCTATGTTACACAAGAGGTGTTTCTCGAACTATAAGATCTCTCTGCGTATACAGGGTGTAAGGGTTCTCTGCGTATACAGGGTGTATATACAGGGTGTTCGGAATGTGCAGACCTCAGTTATCCGTTCCGACGGGGTACAAGTTGGTAACTTCGTTATTTCTGGTCCTAGAGGGTTGAGACTTCGCCTGAGGGGGGTCACCCCAGGCACCCCCAGGGGGGTGGGGAGGCGGTGTTGCCAGATTGTGCAAAAATTCCCAGATGTTGGGGAAATTCTGGAGATGTGGCAACACCGCACCTACGTCTATTGAAGTGCTTTGTAACAATATATATATATATATATATATATATATATATATATATATATATATATATATATATATATATATATATATAGTTTATTGTTATATAAATAGTACAAAGCATCTTACAAATAAGTCTAAACTTGTGGCTGCAAATGATGCAATTTTGACTAAATTTTAATCTAAATGTCAATTGTTCTAAAGTTCTGTCATCTGATTTCTAATCTCCAAAATTGCATCACCTCATTATGTACCATTACAATTTCTAGAAATATGGATGGTACTTAAATCAGTTTCTTCATTTTAATCAAAAATTTCTATATTTTAAAACTTGACTCAAATTAAATTCCACATATTTTTCAACAGAAACATTATATATGTATATATATATATATATATATATATATATATATATATATATATATATATATATATATATATATATATATATATATATATATATATATAAACATATAAAAATTGAAACTGACTCCGGATATGGGTTCTAGGGGTCCTAGGTCGCGCTCATTTGCAACAATTTTTCAAAATTCAAAAGTCGAGATCTCCCCATTAGTGAATTTTTTCTACGAAAATTTACTAAAATGTATTATAGTTTTTGATTCTAGAATACTGTGGTCTCTGCAAGCGCAGTCGTAATGTTTGTAAATAATGCTATCACAACGTTTGTTAGACCGGCGTTCCATTCGTTTGTCTTGAGCGGTATTTTTACCGCTCACTGCAGTGTTAAAAGCAATGGTATTTTCCTAACTATTTTAAATACATGGGTGGGGGACTGTATTGTATACCAATACAGCTCTATCGACTATGTTGTTCGGAAATAACAACGCACACCTAACCCGAATTCATTCCCAGTTGCTATTGTTATTCTCTGAATGAAGACGTGGTAGCTACTTCATTCCAAGTCACTATTAACCGACTATTTATGAAATCAAATAAGTAAATTAAATCGATTGTCATAAAATATGTAGTGTATTAAGACTAAGGGAAAAGAAATAAAACATATTTAACTGTGCACATTTTAATTATATTTTAGGGTGTGCGGCGCACACCTAGCTTACTAGGAGAAATCGCCACTGATAGATAAACATATCAAAATTGAATAGTTATAACCCCGTATATGTGTTTTATGGGGCCTAGTTCGCTTTCATTTGAAAAAAAATTAAAAATTCAAAAGTCGCGATCTTCTCACTAGTGAATTTTTTCTACGATAATTCACTAAAACTGTAAAAATATTAATATTTATATTTATGGTAAATAAATCAAATAGGTATAATGTGGGGAAAATAATCTTAATGTGTTAATTAACATAACACAACGAAAATAGAAATCCTGTCACAGTTAAATGAGTTGTGGCTAAAAGTTGAGTAAATTATTATGTACTGTACAAAAAAACTTAAGAATTCTTTGGTTAATTATTTGCTCTGATGGTACCTACTTTTAAAATAAATGATGTGAAATCATCACCCTGGGAGCCTGATAAATTCAGCAGAGCGGTAGATAGGTAGACTACATAAGAGCACATCTGTTTTGCGTGCTGCATAACTAATGATTTTTATTGATAGAAGTTCTAAGTTTTCTTCTAATTATTCTAATAAAAAGTGTCGGCGCAGCAAGTGCGTTATGGTAGCCATTATAAATTCACACCGCTATAAGAAGGGTGGGAACAATCTCGTGAATAGCAAATAATTTAAAGTAGCTCAATTTTTTATTAAGCTAGAATTCAATTTTAGACTAAAGTGGTAAGTACACTTGGAGAACCCAAATCACCACACACATCTTTTTAAATACCTGACGATCGTTTCACGAGGAAAGTTAGCGTCCTCAGAGAATGAAAAAATATGTGTTGTGGTGATTTGGGTTCTCCAAGTGTACTTATCAGTTCTCATCGCAGGTTCCAATCTTCACTTAGTACCATATGTACCTACCTACCTAATTTCACAAAATAACGTCATCTTTTTGAAAAACTCGTCTGAATGGGCTGGGTAACGAACTCATTAAAGCTACCGATAAAAGGAAGATTCCCACCAAATGTCATTAAAATCGTCTTATTACTTTGTGGGAAAAGGAACTTATATACTCATATTTTTCTATAAAAAAAATAGCTGAAAAGCTTTTTATCTGAAATTCGCAAAAACGTTTACAGGCGAATGCGCTTGCCTAATTCTGTTAAGGGGGCATGTAAATTGTTAGGCTCTCTGGTTTTATAGGTACATGGGGATAGTAATATTACTGCATGTAGTAAAGGTTGCAATATTTTTTCTAACATAACAAAGTGCCTCAATAATATACCTATAGGCAGGTTACTGTTACTATGATATATCTTACAAAAAGTGTGGACGCAGCAACTGCGTTATAGTAGCGAATTTTCATAAGTTTCAAACTAAACGTAAGTTACTTTCTGCTAAGCACTCCATTGGGTCTGTCTCAATAGGGAATTTGCATAAAATTTAACATCTATTTCCAATTTGTTCATACCTTAATATTATAGTAAACATCAATAGTCAAAAATAAATGAGAAATACTTATTTCATTTTAAAGCCCTTTAGAACACATATCCCGGGTCAATTTCAATTTTTTCCAACTTATTTGTTATTTGTATGAGACCATGTAAAATTTCTTCAGCATATATATATATATATATATATATATATATATATATATATATATATATATATATATATATATATATATATATATATATATATATATATATATATATATGCACAATGGTAGTCAATAGCAGCAAATGACAACTGTCATTCACGTCAGAGAGAATTCAATACGAGGTTAAGCATACGGTATTTGAAAAATATGTCGGCCTTTTTTAAATAATTTAACAATGTTTTTAACAAAATGACTATGTAAATACGCCGATTGAAGGCTGCTGTTCATGTGTGTGTGTAGAAATTCCTTATGTACAATGTTCTCAGGCCTGGTCAAAAAACACAACAATTGGTTGGTCTCTTCTGATGCTCCTGCTAGTTAATTTTAGTTCAGTTATAGGTAAGAGAATACTTTGTCTTGTGCCTGAATGTTGTTAAGTGTTGTTTTCATTGTAGGCCTCTGTTGAAGTGTCAATTTGACACGAAATATATAAAGCATGATATAACCAAGAACTCTTTCGTAATTGCTTTATCTGCCCATGAAAGGTCGAATGCCCTTAAATGAGATTCTGAGTTTTTGGAACTAACATGACGACCGTTACTTCCTACTAAGTCTATATATATATATATATATATATATATATATATATATATATATATATATATATATATATAATATATATATATATATATATATATATATATATATATATATATATAGGTATATATATATATAGGTATATATATATATATAGGTATATATATATATATATATATATATATATATATATATATATATATATATATATATATATGTCACACTGATAAATAACTCAAAAAATAATGAGCCGATTTTGACTAATCTTGTTGAATGCATTCCTTTTGCGAGTGACTTGGTTGTTAGTCAGGCAAATCGCACCAGTTTTTCCTGGAAAATTTTGGGTTTCCGTTCGAAAAAAAATTGTATTTCCAAAAATTAGAATGTTATGACAACCAACTTTGGCGCACAAGTCTCCATTATAAAAGGTATACTGTGTGCTAAAATTCAGATCTCTATGAAAAAAAAAATTCGAAGTGCAGCAAGTGCATTATCGTAGTGAATTTTCATAAGAATTGTACACTATTAGTACGACATGTTACTAGAATTAACACTTTAAATTTAAACGGACGTTGATGATTGGATTAAAGATCCTAATACAGGCTCATTTAAAAAAAGGTTTTAGAAAGTGCTACAATTGACATCTCTCTATTATCAAGAAATTTCCATTTTAATCTTGTGTTCTAGCTCCGTTTGAGACAAATACCCAAAATTGAATTTTCTATGAAGCTAGAAAATTAAGATTTGGTGTTCCTACCTATCTAGGTGGGTACAGTAATAATATCTTTAAAAGAAACTTGTATTACAAATTTTATTAAAGCTACAAAAGATTTCTAAAAGAACACTTAATCCATATTTAGAAAAAGATAGTGTCTGTCAAATTATAAATGTGGCGGGTAGTTGTTCAACAATAAAAAGTTTTTTAAAAACCAATTATCTTTTTTTATATCAACGATAAAAAATATCTGCTAATGTGACAAAGGTATCCAGACGTTTAAAAAAATGATATATTGATCCAAATGTATAAAAAGTTGAC
This sequence comes from Tillus elongatus, assembly GCA_964006375.1. Classification (NCBI taxonomy): domain Eukaryota; kingdom Metazoa; phylum Arthropoda; class Insecta; order Coleoptera; family Cleridae; genus Tillus; species Tillus elongatus. The sequence continues at coordinate 149,758,348 of OZ023262.1, forward strand.
AAAATTGTTTCTGCCAAATATTAAAGTTAATGAAATAAAACAAAACGTTAATGTGAATCGTGCCTGAATAGAACACGCACCGGCCTTCAAGCACAAGTTGCCAGTAAAACACTCGGCTATTTAAGCTGCTTATTGACATGGTGTTATTCGCGCACTTAATCCTGGATCTTTTCATGCTACATTTTCAGTTTAAAACTTTAATTGGGGCAGTTCATGAAACTACAAATATACCTAGTGTATTTTAAAAATATTTTGAATCTCCCACTTAAAAAGCATTACTTTTTCACCTTATTTTTTTATTTCATGTTATCTGTACTTTATCGTAATAGCCTTGTCATAGCATAAGAAGCAATTGTTTATTAGTTTATTATGCCGACGACTGTGGCAATGGGAGTGGTATGGTGTTCAGTGTTGCCATTGACAACGGTGTTCGAGGGTTCGAGATTTTGCTGGCCGAGATTTGCCGATCGCTAGTACGTTTTACACCTGTTATTGTATTATCTGGTTCTGTGGTATGTACCAATCTACGCATGACAGCTAACTAGTCCGTCTTTGTCAGGCATTAGACCTTGATCACTTAAGTGGTATCGACTATGCGGCAATGGTTTTGAGTGTTGCCATCGACAATGGAGTTCGAGTGTTCGGGAGTTTACTGGCGAGATTTGCCGATCACTAGTACGTTTTACCCCTGTTATTGTATTATTTGGTTCTGTGGTATGTATCAATCTACGCATGGCAGCTAACTAGTCCGTCTTAGTCAGACATTGGACCGTAATCACTTAAGTGGTATCGACTTATGTCTTTCAGATTATATTTTTAATTTGGAAAAAGAAATTTTGAGCACCAAACTACTTATATTTTACAACAGAGGTTTATTTACACCATTTCTAGCTACATGTAAAGTCTCATTTAAGTTACTTCTATACTTTCAAAAATATAGCGTTTTAAAAAATATTTTTGTTTATTTCTGGGGGAAAGAAATGGCCGTTATAGCTGATATACGAACTCGTCCGCGGTCTTAATAAAATGAAGATATGTGCCAAGTTTCATTCAAATCAGTTGAGTATTTTTTGAGTTATCGCTCGGATACACACTCACATACACTCAAAACTGATTTCAATCAAACTTAGCAAAAATCTTGTTTGGGCGAAAACCGAGAGGGAGTTTGTTAATCAGCCTTCATGGTCAAGTTTTTCCGGTGGAAAATTTGTATATTTTTGTAACTATCAGAGTAACTGAACTGAGAACATACATGTGGCTAGAAACAGTGCAAATAAACCTATGTTTTAAGTAATTTGGTACACAAAATTTAGAATTTTTTCCAAATTAAAAATAAAATTCCAAAGACATGCGTTGAGACAACTTAGTGGTTAAAGTCCAATGCCTCACAGACAGAGTAGTTAACTGCCAGATTGATTCATAGAACAGGTATAAACCATACATCAACTGTAACCAAACTAAATATATACCAGGCATAAGACATACTGCCAGAACCAACAATCGTGAAATCTCGGCCGCAATTGTGAAAAATGACAGACGACATGAAATTAAAAATATGCCAAGTTATTGTTATTTCACTGGGGGATTCAATCAATTGTTAAAAGGCACTATATTTGTAGCTTTATGAACGTCCTCAAATACACTTGTAGTGCAGCATAGATATATTATGGTGTCGCTTAATATAGTAGAAATGTAAACAAAATCAGGCCAAGTCTCTATAAAAATGAGTCTAAAATAGTTACTTTTATCTTTAAATTTAAACGCAAGACGTCATATTTGACCGAACCAGTCGTGGGATGTGTTTCAATGGTAATAGTTCTACCAATTGTTACGTATACTTTGTATATAATATCCCGAGCATGAATCCAATCTGTTGTATCACCTGAACAAAATGGTATTTGAGGGATGCCTAGATGGCTGAATGGCGTCGCGCTTGCCTCATAGGCCGAAGGTTACGCAATCTATCCAGCTCGATGAATGTATGTTTTTTATGTTTTATTTTGACGTTTGGAGAAACAACAGTGCACAGATTTCATACGTTCTGAACAAGATCTCATTTTTATTTAAAACTCCTAAATAAGTTTGTCACCTTTGAGTTTAAAATTATAATTTTGTTATTGTTAATATTGAAGAAAACGGTTTGATTAGGTTGACTAAAACCAAATCATACTGGCGAGTAATAAGGAAAAATAACTGCTACCATTATAATTTGGTAGATACTTTACTTTTCTAAATACGAATTAAGTTTTCTTCTGGAAATCTTCTGTATAACTTTAATGAAATTTGTAATACAAGTTTATTTTAAAGAGACTTACACTATCTACAGATATAGCAAAATTTAGTTCTTTAGCTTCATAGGAAATTGAGTTTTGGACATTTTCTCAAAATGAGTTAGAACGCAAGATAATAGAGATATCGATGGTTACACTTTCAAAACAATTCTTCAAATGTGCGCGTACTAGGACCTCTAAAAACGATCTTCAAGGTCTGTGTAAGTTTAAAGTATTAATTTCACTAATATGCCATATAATAGTAGTGTACAATTCTTATGAAAATTCGCTACTAGAACGCACTTGCTGCGTCCCGAATTTCTTTTTCTTCTAATGCACGCTCGATGTGCTCTACCTTTATATAGAAGTCCTATTAAAAACAGATCTTTGGTTTGTATCCTAAAAACGCAACGTTGTTTTTTCCTCTGAAAAGCATGCTGTACACTGAGAAAACTGCTTTATTTACGATGCCTCAATCTACTTACATCAGTAACGTTCTAACGTTCCATTAAAACATCATATTTCAATCCTGCATTAAACCGGGACCGGATTAAAGGAGAACTTTTTAAAGCGATATAGTATGTGGCGTGTAGAAAGAAGTCCCCTCGAATTTAACGTGTTAACGTAAGCTTATAATGCCCGTCTAGCTAAACAAACACCGCCCCTGCATTTTTTACAAGTCTAGTTAGTTAATAGGATTGCTGAGTGTATGTTTTGTTACAATTACCAATGTAACAGATGTAAATAAACCATATGCAATAGGCTATGACTGGATTACAATATTAATCCTCCTTCAATAAAACATGAATTACTAGACTTTCAATACAGTGTGAAATGCTGTCTGAATAGAATACAAAGGGTAGATAGGTACATCGTATAGGTATATATCTAGTGAGGTCGTCACTATTATAAGTAATATCGTTTAAAAACAAATAATGAAATGGGTAATGACCTAAAATACCATTTAACATTAATTTTATAAAATTAACATTCATTTAGATGGAACTACAATATTATGCGGATACGTTAGGGGAGAGTCAGATAATTGTGCCTAGCAGATGATCCTGCGCACCTCAATATATCTAAGTATAAAAAGAATTCGAAATCGGTATCCATATGCCATCTCTTATTGAACATTCAAACTATCCGGAATTATTTAGCCATGTAGGCTCACCTTGCCACTCACAATGAGCGTTTCAGTGTTTTCATATGTTAGGTTATACATTACACCTCGGTGAATAGAGGCTCGGTTGTTCAGTGATAAGAACGTGTGCCTCCGAACCGAGGGGAACTGGGTTCGATTCACAGAACTCCGCTTTTACTTTTTCAGTATATACTGTAAAATTAACATCAACCAAAGTTTGTAGTTGTGCAAGCTGTCTACGCGATCCGCCCTTCGGAGGGGACGTAAACCCGTCGATCCCGTGTCCATGCGATGTAGGGCGTTAAATATCCCTACCCTTCTTACATAAAGGCAGGGGTGCGACAAAATTTCCAGGATAGTGACGTGAAATTGCTCCCTGGCGTCGGTAAACTGGACATAGACCAACTTTAAAGAAATAAACACACACACACACACACACGCACACACCTCGATGAAGATAAGCCCTAAATTTTTAATTTTTTCACATTTAGTGAATTTTCGTAGAAAATATGCATTATGCATTAATGAGACGAATCAAACTTTTTAATTTTCAACAAATTTCATCAAATGAGCGCGAACTAGTACCCCTAGAACCCATAGTCAAGATCAGTTTCAATTTATATATATATATATATATATATATATATATATATATATATATATATATATATACACACAGTTAGGTAACACTGTTCTAATTTTTCCAAAAAGTTAAAACTTTATTTAACTAGAAAACTACAAAGCGTTATTTATATTAATATTATAAATATAAATTATAATAAATTAAACGGAGGGATAAGTGTGAACTCGAAGCGTTACATTTATCAACTGCTAGCGTTTGCCTATCGTGGTAGTCGCAGGTAGTCACTGTGGAACAAGGAAATGATTAATTAAAACTTTATAATGCACTCAATAAATCATCAAACTCTATATTACCACTCACCACTTTGCAGTCAATGTCTGTTTCCTGTCTGTTCGGCTCACCGTGGTATTCATTATATTAGCTGGATTGTTGGTGACTTATTTCCTCCACCGTTAATTTTGAGCACGTCCTCGTGTTCAACTTGGGATGGCTTCTTCTTCTTTAATAGGGGTATTCATCTCTTGCTGGAACAAATCAATACCATAATGACGATGGTTATTATTATGACTGACCCATATGGCTGGTATGCAACAGTGGGTGTAATATTGCGATGTTTCTAAGGGTTGTTCAGTTTTCAGTTTCTTAAGGTAGGCTGGACTAAGAAGGTTTCAAGCTTCTCTTTTGTAAGTGGTGACTGCAGGTCTAGTGTTCATATTATGTCGATCTGGTTCCAATATTATGAACTTGGGGTATAAGGGCCTAATGATTTTTGGTAAAGGGTTATTTGAAAATAGGAACCGGGTATGAGGTGTAAAATTGGGACTTTCAGCAAACAAATGATTGTATCTCTCGCTACATTATAACTTGAATAAAATTGTTAGTTTTAATTATGTGATTTTTGTCAAATTTTATCGGTTCGTTTTTTGTTATAAAGTAATCCGATATGTTGTCTTATTTGTGTTAATTATATTCAATAAAATATTTCAATGTTTGTAAGTTCATTGAAGTTAAAATAGATAATGATTTTTGAATAATTTGACATCTAATAATTTTGACAAATGAAATTTGATACTGAATAAAATATCATTTTTTTTTTTCATTATCTAATTTATCAATTCTGTCACCTATCATTTGAAGATTTTTATTAATAAACCATTGTTTTTATACGATTTTTTTTGTAATTATAAGTGCGAAAGAATTTCGCAAGTCTAGTTGAGTCACCATTTCACATTGGCTTAAACACAATGTATTAAACTTCTTGTTTAAAATTTGAAAGTATTTTGTAAAATATTAAAATAATCTAAGGTACATTAAAATAAAATAAAATTATGATCAACAATTTTGGCTATCCAATCTTAGTGATTTTTATAGTCGAGTTGACGGACCTGATTGAGGGTCGTCATCGGGAGGATGAGGTCTCTGCTAGGGAAATTTCTTTCTCACTCTTTTTACATTTTTGAAATGAGCAGTTTTCTTTTGTGAGTCAGGTAAAAGAAATTTGTTTTGATTTACTTGAACAAGGTTTTGATAAATTTTCTATAAAAGGTTAGTTTTCTTTATATGGGGCACTTTAATAGCTAACTGCTCAGTCTGCATTTGAGGTATTTCATTGCGGTTTTCATTTCTTTTTGGAGAGTAGTTTCTGACTTTTCTTGGGATTTTCTGTATATTTGATCGAAGAAAGGTAGTATTTCTTTCAGTCTCTTATGCTTATATTCCTGGTACAATGTTTTATGAGGGTCCCTAGGTTCTAATTTGTCATATGGACCGCAAAAAGAAGAATGAATGAATTGATTGATTGTATATTAAGATACAGGTAATCATAAAATCAATAGGTTTTTCTAAGAAGTTCTCTAATTTCATTGCTCTTAGTTTTTCTTATATCTATAGTTGCATGAAATCGTTCAACTGGAGAATTTGAGTTAGGATTTTGAGAGGCAGTTATGTGTAATTTTATATTAAATAAGTCGCAATATTCTTTAAGGGTTACGTTATCAAATTCTTTGCCTGAGTCACAAGCGAGGGTTGAAGAATAATTATGATGAGAGAAAAAGTGTTTTAGCTTACTTAGAATCGTTAGGGCGGTTGTGTCTTTAATATAGTAAGCTTGTGCACAGTTACTAAATAAATCTATAATGGTAAGAAATTTGTGATTGTCAAAACTTAACGCATCTGCATATATTACTTCAAAAGGTATTTTGGCTAACAAACGTCCTGAGAAGGGCAACTTATAGGGTCGTCGCTCATATTTTGCCTGCAAGCATGTGGCATTTATTTGTAAAACTATTTATGGACTTTTTCATATTACGCCAATCGTAATTTAATTTGAGATGTTTATATGTATCCTTAATGCCGTTGTGGTTATTCTGATAGTAATTTTAAATTATTTGTTTTTGTGCGTTAATTGATGTTATGTTTTCAACTTGTTTGAAGCATTTTATCATCCTAACTGAGCTGTTAAAAAGGTTTGAGGTTATTAGCATAAATAATCTTTCAATTAATTGGGTTTCAAATAAAAGACGGTATACATTAGATGGGTTAATTTTTCATTTAAGAAAAGTATTAAGTCGTTATAATTCTTGTCCTTTTTGTAAATATAATTCAATTTGCTTATTCTAAAAAGGGTGTGCAGTTTTTTTACGATTTTCTGATCCGTAACAAATGAAAATTTGATTTTTAAAGTGATTGATTAGGCCTTCTGCTATAGATAGGCAAAATACAGGATTTTCGGCAGAAGTGTGTTGTGTTTGAGTGTCGCGAAGTTCGTTATTTTGGATATGTCGATTCGTATCGTTTAAAGGATTAAGTCCTAATTATATTAGGTCTTCGTTTTCAAGAACTTTTAGTTCTGAAGGGTCTACGTTTCCTAAAAGGGATTCTAAATCTATTTCGTCTTCTACAGGATTAATTTCTATTCCGGAAAGTGCATTTGCCACGACATTATCCTTTCCTTTTTTATACTCTATTTCATAATCAAACTCCTCTAAATTTAACCGCCATTTAACTAAACGAGAATTTCGTTTTTTAATAGAAAAAAGCCAAACTAGAGGTTTATGAGCTGTTTCTATGGTGAATTTTCTTCCGAAAAGACAAGGTCTGAAATTTTTAGTGGTCTCTACTATTGATAGCAGTTCTTTTTCAATAGTACTATAATTTCCTTCAGCTGAATTAAGAGTTCTGGAGCAAAATGCGATAGGTTTATTATCGTGAGGTAATAGTCCTCCTAACGCTATGTTACTTGCGTCTGTAGAATCTTTCCTTAGACATTTTGTGAGGGGATAAACAATTTCAGCAATTTTTTTATAAACCGTCTGTAATATCCGATGAGTCCTAGAAAGGCTTTTATTTGTTTTTGTGTTTTTGGAATGTGGTAACTCTGATTAATCTAGCTGTACTTTTAAATTGACGTCCTGTAATTTTTTAAATATTTGTTTAATATGAATAAGATGTCCCTGAAGGGTTTTAGAAAATAATACGATATCGTCCATGTAAACAAAGCAGCTTTTATACAAGTATTCTTTAAAAATATCATCCATTACTTTTTGCAACTTATTGCCGAATTACGGAGCCCATGTGCTATTTTAACATACTCATAATGACCGTTATTTACGCTGAAGGCTGTTTTTTCTCTACTTTCAGGACTTAACTCAATCTGGTGAAAGCCTGGTGATATTTCAAGGGTGGTAAAAAGATCCATTTTCCTAAGTTGTCTAGCGTCTCTTCCACTCTAGGTAAAGTGTATTTTTCAGGTATCGTCTTGTCGTTAAGTTTTCTGTAATTGAGTAATTGTTGTAAAACAGGTAGTAGTTGAAATTTGTTTATAAATTTGGTTTGTTGTTGGGGAAAAGGTCTGTGGTAATGCAACTTTATCTAAAAATGTCATCGGTTGTTTTTGTGTAGGGGGATGTGATTTGTTTCTTAAGCTATTTATAAAATTTGCTTGTGTTATTTCATTTTCTATTTGGTTACACTTGAGCAACGCTGACTCTAGGCTCGTTACATTTGGTAATCTTAAGTGGCTAAAGTAGGGCTCCAATATTCCAATTTTAAATGCTGTTACCGCAATTTCGGTAAGGTAATTTTTCTTATAGCTCTTAATTTCAACTCCTAAATTTTGTAAATCAATATGCTAATTTGGTGCTTTTAACTTTTCTTTAATTTAGCAAAAGATTTTCGCAGCGTGAATTTGAGTATTGTGCCATAGGGCTATTTTTTATATTTTCCCGCAAATTTGTTTCTATTGATAACAAAATATCTTCAGCGTGTTGCGTAATTTTTGACTTTATGAATTCGAGTATCATTCGGTAGTGATGATCGGCATTTTGTGCGGTACTTTCTTTTTAATAATTTACGGTAAAAAGTTCACATTGATTAAGAAAACAATTTTGGTGTTTACAGCCTCCATGATATTCGGGGATCATCATACATGCTTAAGATAACAAGGTGATGTCGCTTTTATTTTGTGGCATGATGACTTAATTAATTTTAAATACAAATCTGCCAAACACTCAGGTAATTAATTATTGAACGGTTATTTTTGGTTAAACCTTCAAATGAACTGATACGCAATATAAAATACACGAAGAATAAAATTCATTCTTAACTAATAATATAATTTGCAAATGAAGCTGGTAATATATTTCGAAACAGAAATGTTTGAAATACGAAGCATGCAATATTAAATATTTTAAAAAATATTTCGAAGCAAAAATGCTTGAAAATACTAGAATGTAATGTCTTTTAAGGTATTTCGAAATAGAAATGTTTGAAAATACAAATGATGTAAAATTAATTATTTAAAAAATATATTTCGAAGCAGAAATACTTGAAAATACTATAATGCAATGTTAGACGTTTTTCTCTTTAACTGTTTCGAAAAAAATTGTATTTGAAAATATAATAGATGCAATATAACTGTTTTTTTTATGTTTCGAAACAAAAATGTTAAAAAATACGTTAAGCGTAATGTTAATTCCTTTTTTTATCTTAAGAAAAATATTTTAAAACACAAGAGATGCAACCATAAATTCACACTAAGGGTAAATGGAAGGGTACTTACAGGAAGTTCATATCTTGTTAAGAAAGCCTTCTTTTGGATCTTCTGGAAGTTGCAGGGTTGTCATCTGGTTATTTCTTTCAATGTTTGGAACTTGTAGCCTTAAAACACTGACTTTATGATTTTCGGTTCTTTTTGCCCAATAAATTATCGAAATAAACCGCCGATTTTCAAATTAAATGACACAAATAACACAAATAATGGGCCGATTTTGATCAAATTTGGTGAGTACCTTATTTTTGCAAGTGGCTTGGATTAGTTCGTTATTCAGGAAAATCCGACCAGTTCTTCCGGGAAAATTTAGCGTTATCTTTCGGTCAATTTTTGTATCTCCGAAAATAGCAAGACTATGGCCACTAAATTTGGTACTCACGTTTACACTATTAAACTTACCCTCCTCTAAGTTAAAAGGAAAAAAATTATAAGCATTTAAAGATAAAAATTTTGGATGCCACTGATAACCAGAGAAACGCACAAAACCAAAATATTTTGTGTGGATATCATATCTTTCGTATATTACAGACAAAGATTAAGTTTCATTGACGCAATAAGGTCAAGAAATATTTTTAAAAACTACTTTAAAAATTTTATAGTTCTCCTTATTAAAACGTCAAAGTTCCGATTTGAAACGTCAAAATTTGCAATTTTTAGACGAACAACCTGAAACAAATACGGCTTTTGTAGAATAAATGTCATAATAAGTGTGTTTTACGAAGCCTTAAGTTACAGCTTCAACCATCAGTTTACCAAAATATTTGCAGGAGATTCATTTCAAATAGACTCCTTCTCTGATGCTTTCGCGGTAGTTTCAGTTATAAAGTTTGTGGTTTAATAGTCATAGTTTAATAGTAATCACTTTTAGGAAATGTTCGTAGAAAAAATTCGGTATTGGAGAGCCATCGACTTATGAATTTTGAAAATATTTCTTTAAATGAGCACGAACTAGGCCACTTAGAAGAAATATCTGGGGTAAATTTCAGTTATTACATATTAACATATATACAGGCTGGCGCATTTCTCCGGTAAAGCTCAATATATCTGTTATTAACTATACAAGATACAGAAAAATATTATATAAGTTAACTAGAGGGTGGTTAGAGCTGCATCTAAAATTATTTTGACAATCGCAGACTGGTCCATAAGTCGTTGGTAATAAAACCCATTTTATTATTACATTATTGCATTTTCCATAGAAGTATAATGCATGCTTGTAAAAAAATGATATCGTGCATTTATTTCGAGCTATTGCAACTGTTTTGCAACTTCTCACGTTTTCGGCACATATCGAAAATTATGATATGGCAGTTTTTACCAATAGAAATCGGAATCCCGTGAAAATGGCGCATTCAGGAATGATTTTGTTTACATTATTCGTCAAGAAAATCTAGGTGCCATATACAGGCGCTCTTAAATAGTGGCTGAATTTGAAAAAAATTAAATTACCGTAACTAAATTATTGCAAATGTTTATGTTTTAGAAGTGAACGGCATGCCCTCTGCTCCAACTCTTGTATTATACCGCCTATACCTGAAGACTATAGTTTTGCAAATATATACATTTATAATTGCATACCATGATGTATTTTCATGAAACACATTGTTCGCAATTTTTTTCTGTCAAAAACCTTTCTGTGAATAATTATATCTTGACTAGTGTAGTTTTTGTGTCAATTGTTTGGATGGGTTCGTTGGCCAGGAAAGTCAGCCGAGTTTTTTTGTAAAATTTTAAATATGTGTTTAGCAAATTTAGGTACTTTTTCAAACAAAAAGTTAGTGCAATGATCTACTATAACGGTTATATTATCTACTAAATTTGATGTCTTTCTTAAAAAAACACATTTAATATGAAAAACAGTTATATGAAAATTCGCTACCTATCGCACTTGCTGCGTCCAAACTTTCTTTAATTGGCCAAACTGTGAATTTTTCCTAGAGAATCGGTGTGGTGGGTTGGTGGTCATGAACGGTTGGCAGGGTGTTCCTTCTTTACTATAGCTGTTTTTAAATCATGAAAGTTGTAATATGATAAATAGAGTAGAAAAAAACCAATGTAACTCAGAGACGAACACAATCAGACACTTTGTTAGTCACTTTGCTCAAAATTTCAAAATCAAAGATGGCAGCGGTTTTTTAAAGACGGCGGATTTTCCCCAAATGGGTGGTTGTTTGGGATTTTTAGGATTAGAACTAGGACATTATCCTCAACGTTGTAACGGTTGTGTTTTATTCATTACCGCGACTGCTTTACTGACATAACGAAAACCTCAAAGGAAACTTAAATAAGAAAAGGTGAATTCATTTTTTAATAGTAAGTCAAGTTTTGTTTTGAAAAGATTTGTTGAAAATTTGCTAGTGACAATTACCATCGTAGTGCTCTTACTGCATTCCCTTTATATACATTAAATAAAATATCAACAAACGGAATATTTGCCTTAAGGAAAAAAATCGTTATTTATTACAATTTCCTACTAAGATGTTCGTAAGTTGGAAATCTAGAAGCAGGAGAATATCGTTGCATAGATGAATATTTACTGAAATAAAAGACTCCGCAATGACGCCATAACATGATCTACAGTATTAGAAACTAGAGGTGTAAATATTAACAAAGATACCGAGAGTCATAAAGTCGAAAATTAATGAAAGTTGACAACTGAAAAAAATGCCGACAAAGCAAGCGCCACTGTTAAGCAATAAAGTACACTTGACAGATACTGGTCGAACAGAATCTTTGCAAGTGCGAGGCCTCGATGGAGTCTCTGCGGAAACTGGCGCGAAACACATGCATCTCTGCATCCCTCTCATACACATGGAGGTAGATAAGTAACTAGATAACATCATCAGAGCAGCGTTGACGCTGGCAGCAGAAACCTGTGGGCTTACTTAAACGCGTGCAAAGCTAGCTCTCTCTCTCTCTCTCTCTGGAGAGTTTTCTATCGGACAGGCAAGTGAAACGTAGCTTCCGCAGGGCGTGTGCGCCTAGGGTAATTATTGTGCAAGTGCTGCAAATAATTTGAGTTTGGTTTAGTGATTGTAACATCCCGTATAAAAGAAAAATGGATTGAACATTGAGTCTTTAATAAACCTTTTAATGCAGCGGCAAGTTGTTGACGGCAATTCTTTGTTGTAATTGCAAGATTCAAGTAAATGGTTTCGAGTTTTCAATTTAAGTTCTCAGTCTCAAGTTTACCTGTATGTCCGATTTTTCCGTATACCATTCAAACATACCTTTGCTGTCCGAGTCGACCGTTAAAATACAGTTTTGTTGTTCGGATTCAAGTTTGCGTCTAGTTTCAAGTTACTTTCAAGTTCAAGATTCAATCCCAGTGTCTACCTAGGCTCTTGAATGTACATTGCACGTACTTTCTTCTTGTATCCACCTCGACAAGCTGTCTCTGACAACTACTGGCTTCTCTCTAGGGAGCAATTAAGCGCCTACGGTAAACACTAAATGCCGATGTCTCCCTGTGAAGCTTCTACATTCCGTCTGCCGGAAAATTAACACCTGTGGGACCTCGGGCGTAGGTCTAGGTCAGCTGGCGAACCTTTGGAAGTGCTAGTACACTGCATGTGAGTCCTTTACAACTTTTTCGAGTGATTCTTTTTAATACTTTAGACAGACATTAACTTTTTTACATCCATAAAATTTCTGATTAAATTGCAACATAAATTTGAAGTCAGTCAAGATTAAAATCTTAGTCGGTGAGATTGATCGATATATATATATATATATATATATATATATATATATATATATATATATATATATATATATATATATATATAAATGTATTTTGTTTTTTCTTTTGATATGTTGTCAAATATGTAAATTAGGAATATTAGTGTGGTAATTAGTTAATTAACATTTTATTCACCAAGCTCTCAAACTTGAATATATGTTTTAGAGTGATTAAAAAATTGCCTATGATCTTTCATTTAAATTATGGTTAACCATTACTTGATTTTATTATCTATTTATCTGAGCTTCTCTCACAAACTTTTAAAAAAACAAAATAGAACAGTTAACTAGAAATTGATAGCAGTGGTAGCTTTGATAGAAAAACCCTTAACTTTACATTTGATATTTATTTTGCTTCTTTATAATGTACAGTATATATTTTATTTACCAGGAAACTTGATTTAAATAACTCCAATTATTAATTTACGTCAATAAATTTAAATATTTGTGTTTTTAATACCTGGTGGTGCTGTAACTGGAAATTCTTTATATCTATTATCTAGATCTCGTCGTACTAACTAACGTACTACCGGTGTTTTGACTCAAAGATCTCATAAATCTAAGACTTTGAGCAGGACATGACTTAAGCTGAGTAAGTATTTGATTATCTTTTCATCTTCAAACCACACAGTGTATTCTTTATCTTGCAAAAATAATAAATCTGAGAGATAAGTGCAAATAAGTTGGAGTTTGGGAGGTGATTATGGCATCACTATTGACCGGATTTAGATCCAATTGAAATCTTTGACGAAATATCAATCGCGGATAAATATCAAATAAATACACGCTGTTCTTTGGGCTTAAATTTGCACAACGTTTGTACCAATTTTCAGCTTTTTATTTTAAATTTCCAGGTTAAGGCGATTTTTTGTCTAATTTGACTGGACTGGTAGTAAAAGCAAGTGAGTTACAGTAGCGCATTTTCATAAAAAATATATATTAACTTAATTCCTTATTAACCTAGAAACTTCCATGTTTATATGCAACAAACTCTTTATAAACGGAACGTAACAAATTTCATCAAAACAACTTCATTATTTTCGGCGATAAAATGCTTTAGAAAAAACTTGACTTTTTAGATTTTTTGAGTTTTGAAAATTTTTTAGGAAAATTCGCTACCATAAAACACTCGTAGCATCGAGACTTTTTGTAATTACAGAAAAATATCTTAGGCAAAATTTTATAAAAAAATTATTGTCAAATTACCATAAAACTTTGAAGTGGTCCCTTTTGAAAGGCTCTGACTCGGGAGGGGTGAAATTTTTAATTTTGGAAAGTTATCTTATATATTTATATTTTTACGTTAGGAATATGTGTTAAAACGTGGTGTCGGCCTTTCAGGGACAACCTGAATGTTGTATACGTATTTAATAACCGGTAAAAAAGAAATATCAGGTCTACAATTAAAAAGTCTTGACTCAGCAAATGTGTTGTGGTGGCAAATTATCATTAAAATGTTTATAATGGAAAATATGTACTGTCTTCAATGAACGGCAACAAAATTGGTTAACAGTATAACCTTTATAATTGTTTAAGGAAGCGGAGGATATTTTACTGGGGGTTGGGAGCACTGAATTTAAACTGAACTAGAGAATCATATTCTAATGATGTTTAACCTTTAATAACTATACACCAAGTCTCTCGTCTCATATTTACAAAACACTTATATATAGATTCACTTGAACTCATTCCTAACAATAAGTAAACAACGTGGTCACCAGTTCACAACGGAATTTGCAACTTACAAATTTCAATCTGTAAATATCAATATTATTTATGTAAATACGCCAAGTGATGATATCAATTCAATGTCAATAATTACGCGACGGACTTGACCTACTACATACTTGACACTGCTTTACTTTACATGTTTCATAACTGTATTGATTAATATTATAATATATGTTGCACCAATTATAATAATCGGAATAAAATTACAATATATTTCCACCTCTAGGGACGCCCTCCTGGATAGCTATTTGTTCCATGAACAATAATAGAAACAATGTATCATATTTACCTGAACCCTAAAAAAGTATATAGATTTTTTGTAGGATTTAGTTGTTAATAATTCATGACAAACAGTGGGAGACCTATCATTTATCCATGACTTTGGTTGTCATGTATCATATGAATTATGGTATGCGATTATAAATGCAAATATTCCAAAAACCAGAGACTTTAGGTATTATAAGTGTTATAAGTACTAAAGCCGAAGCAGGGGTCATGCCTTTCACTTCTAAAACATAAGATATAAGTTGTTCCATTTGAAAAATTGAGCTACGGCAGTTTGATTTTTTTTAAATTCAACCACTATTTGAGAGCGCCTATATGGCAACTCGATTTTTTTTATGAATAATATAAACGGAAACCTCCCAAAATGCTCAATTTTGATGGAATTAAATTTTCATGGAATTAAATTAATTAAATTAAAAGTAAAAACGCCATACCACAATTTCTGATATGTGCCCAAAACGTGGAAACTTGCAAAACAATGTATGAAATAACTGGAAAACGGCTAACGATATCGATTTTTGTTCTGAAAACATGAGTCATAATTCGATGCCAAATGCAAAAAATAAATAATATAACGGATATTCCATTTAAAGAAACGTTTGTGTCCCCACGACTCCTGTAATTTTCACAATATTTACATAAGATATAGCTCAAGACACCTTTTAATTAATGTATATAATTTTTTCTCGTATCTTATATATAACGGATATGTTGAGTTTTACCCTAGAAATGCGCCATCCTGTATGGACATGTGCAAACTGAAACTGACCCCGAATGTAGGTTCTAGGGAGCCTAGTTCTAAATCTTCACAGCTTCAAATTTAAAAGTCACTTCCTCAATAGCGAATTTTATCTGCGAAAATGTGCTAAAAATTATAGACTACTAAATCACAAACTCTATATAACTGAAACTACTACGAAGACATTAGAGGAACAGTCTATTTGAAATGAATTTTCTGCAAATATTTGTGGTGGCACACAATTTGTTTTTCTTTAGATGATTATATATATTTTTTCTTTTAACTAGGAGCTTATCCAAGCCGCTTACAAAAGAAGGGAACCTGTCAAATTTTATCAAAATTGGCACAATTTTTTGAGTTATTGGTGTAAGATACATATATACAGGGTTTCTCACCGCAGCCGTTCGTTAGAAGTTTTCGTGGTTAGAAATAACTTAGAATTCTGCATTTTTGAACTCCTGGGTTATTCAAAATTCTCTTTCATTTAAAAATATTTTCAAGATCATACCACTTCCGGTTATTTCGGAAGTCGCCATTAACTTTCTTATTTTAAATAGAACAGCCGGTATATTATTCCATTTTTGGATTGCCGAGAAAATTTCATGATGGGTTTTATCAGGTTTTCCTATACTTATTTTCAACTGTTTCTTAGATATCTTGATTATTTTAATAATTTTGAAAGATGTCTTATTTTCAACACTGTGCCTTTCACCCATTTTCGACTATTTGTAAACGCTTCTGGGGTAGACGGAAGCACAAGAATTATACTTTCGAAATCCACGCTCACAATTGATGTATCGCATCAATTGTGAGCGTCCCAAATTCTATGACCAATTACATCATTTTCAAAGTTGAAAAAGTTTGTTATTTCAAATGTAACACCCTGTATATTATTGAATGGTCGGATGCAGAATTTGATTCTCAATGGATTCGCTATAAAGTTCCCTATACCTATTTCCAACGGTTATCTTGTGAATCCATTTTTTTAATGTGATTTTTGACAGAAACCGAAACATCGTTAGCTTTCCAATACTAAATGAACATGACGCAAACGGCAGAAATTAACTTTAATTGGAACTTGAAAACAAAAACAGAAACTTAACAAAAAATTTAAACGTTATGACAAATGAAAAACATGAAACAATTGGAACATAATGACAAGAAATTGTAAATGAATGTAGAATTACAATAATTGTGATATATGACCGCCATTTTGGTCCATACACTGCATAACTCTGTCATATACTCCTCGCGAAACATACCTCCGAAGTTCGTGTGCACTAGTAAACGCATCGTGAACACGATTCAATAATTCATCTCTAGTTTGTACAGGACTAGAGTACACTAGTTCTTTTATATGGCCCCACAGGTAAAAGTCCAAGGGCGTTAAATCGGGTGATCTGGGTGGCCAGTTCCAGGGTCCCTGTGGGCCAATCCACCGATCCCCGAACATCAAGGTCAACTGATGGTGTACATCTGGAGTGGAATGTGCTGGAGCACCATCCAGCTGATACCAACTGTTTGCTCTGTCACGTGGAGGTAGAGCATTTAAGAAATCACTAACAAACCCTCTGAGTATCTCCAGATATCTAGCCCTATTCAAATTTTCATCATACACTTGATATGTAACTCTATTGTCCATAAGTAAACAAAAAACATTAAAACTAAAGTGGTCCTGGTGATTTTGTTCCCTTATGACATTTTTTTGTGCCCAGTAGTGATTATTCCGGCGATTTATAATTCCTTGCCTGTTGAATTTGGATTCATCAGTCCACATAATCTTATAAAGAAATCGCGGATCTTCGGTCATGTTTATGCACATGAACTCGCAAAAGTCGACTCGTCTTGCCTCATCACCAGGACGTAATCCGTGCACAGTTATTTCAGAAAAAGGATGCATTTTATGTTTTCTTAATAATCTGTGGCATCAATCTTGAAATACCCAACTCCAGCGCTGCTCCTAAAGTTGAACTACGTGGATAAGCTTGAAAATAAGCCAATACATTCACCTCGTTATCTTCATTATGTATTACGGGCTTTAGGTTATGTCGAGTTGCCCTTACACTGCCAGTTTCCATAAAGCGAGCTTCGATTCTTGCAAATTTCCCGGGAGTAATTGTTGGTAGGTCCGGATATTGTTCGTTAAATAATCTGCATGTTCTTCTGACAATTCGTCCACATTCACCATGCGTATAAAACAAATTTAACATATCATTATTGGAATATTCTTCAATATTCTCCATTATAAACTGTACTTTGTGAGATAATACTGCTTTGACATAAAATCAGCACTGTTTCAAATCCTGTCAAAATCAAGGCTTATTAGAAAAGCAAGCGATGTTTCGGTTTCTGCCAAAAATCACATTTAAATAAAAAATATGGATTCACAAGATAACCGCTGGAAATAGGTACAGGGAACCTTATAGCGAATCGATTCAGGATCAAATTCTGCATCCGACCATCTAATAATATATAGGGTGTTATGTTTGAAATAACAAACTTTTTCAACTTTGAAAATGATGTAATTGGTCATAGAATTCGGGACAGCCTGTATGCGATACATCAATTGTGAGCGTGGATTTCGAAAATATAATTCTTGTGCTTCCGTCTACCCCAGAAGCGTTTACAAATAGTCGAAAATGGGTGAAAGGCACACATCTTTCAAAAATATCAAAAGAATCAAGATATCTAAGAAACAGTTGAAAATAAGTATAGGGAAACCTGATGAAACCCATCATGAAATTTTCTCAGAAATCCAAAAATGGAACAATATACCGTGTGTTCTATTTAAAATAAGAAAGTTAATGGCGACTTCCGGAATAACCGGAAGTGGTATGATCTTGAAAATATTTTAAAATGAAAGAGAATTTTGAATAACCCAGGAGTTCAAAAATTCAGAATTCTAAGATATTTCTAACCACGAAAAATTCTAACGAACGGCTGCGGTGAGAAACCCTGTATATATATATATATATATATATATATATATATATATATATATATATATATATATATATATATATATATATATATATATGAATCGAAACTGACCCCAAATATAGGTTTTTGGGGTCTCTTTCTCACCTATTTGAAGATTTTTTTTTCAAAATTGAAAAGACGCGATCTCCTCATGAGTGAATCTTTTTTACGAAAATTCACTAAAAGAGATAATGTTGAAATTTTTATTTAATGCGACTATGAACAAATAAACACATGAAAGAAACTTATTAAAATTAGTGTTTTGCCCACTTATAAGTTTCATATTTGGTAACGTTATTATGATATGCCAAAGCCTCTAGCATTCTGCTTTGTTTCTTTTTTATAACTATTATGTTCAAGTTAAGGAGTAAATAGAAATAAAATATCAAATATGTATTGTTGCAGCGAATATGTATGGATGTATCAAGTCCGGGTCAGTTGTTTCAAATGTAAATGGTACAAAGGCGATTACATCCACCCTTCCCTATTATGTTCTTCTACATCACCAACTCCTCTCTATGCACACACCAAAGCTTAACAGAGCGAAAAATAATTGATAACTATTTTATATTGATGTTTCAATCGCAGGCAAATCTATTATGCCTCTCTTAACATTTTACCATATATCTAACAACCAGAGGCAGTCAATGTAATTTAAACTACTTGAAACCTTTATTGTATGAAATATAAACATACTTTTGTAATGTAGTAAAATAAACCCGAAACCCTTTTTCAGATTGAGGAAAATAGTTTAGTTATTATTATTAACTCCAACTGAATTTTTAAATTAATCTTAAAATGGATACACCCAACTAATTAAAGCATATCTTTGTGAGGCTAGATCCATTCTGACCATAATTAGTAACGTATACCGATTTCGCTCTTATTAGCGCTCATCCTTGTGTTACTGAAGTAAGTGGCAGGGCTCACAATTTACAAAATTGTTGGTTCGTTATACACAGTCTCTAATCAACATTTTGTGTTTATTAGAGCTGCCGTGACAACATACTACTTGGCTACGCACGGAGATGACTCTGTCGTACGTTCACCATGTTTTCCAAAGCATATCTTGCCGCAGAAGATGAATGTTTTCTTGATCAGAAGTGAGAATTTAAATGTATATCCTTATAACCTGCTTTTGTCAATATATCTCAACCAAAGTATAATAGTTATCACATGCTTACTATGCTTCAAAGCATAATAGGGAATTTGCAGAATTTTTCATATGTTTTCTAGCTTATTGTACGTAATAAAAGGAACATTTTGATATATCACAAGTAGGTAATAGAGATCGTTTAACTTTAAAAAATAAATATCTGAGAGTTAATACATGCAACAAGTTTAAACGTGCGCGCATGCAGAAATGTCACTTGGTCCAAAACAAAAGGCTACTTGTCTAATGGTACGCCAAACGTATAGGATAAACCATAATTGTTAGCGGGTTTGTGCGTACGTAAAACTGGTTATTTTACGTTTTTCTTGACTCTATTTCGTTAATTTGATAATAGCACTGATTTTCAATGGAAAAACGTGCACATATAACCTTGCTTTTGCGTGACTAGTTGGATCATCTGACGTCACAAACATACCCGGAGTGTTTATGGTCACGTGATAAAATTTAAAATAGCAGGAATTTTTAAAATACGTATAAAAGCTTTAAAATCAAATATTTCTTATTTATTTTTTAATATTGATGTTTACTATAACATTAAGGTATGAACAAAATGTAAATAGATGTGGATTAATTTTTATGCAAATTCCCTATTGTGTAAAACACATCGTCAAACCTTATGTTAAAAAACTTCTTGTTTTGCAGAGATAACTGGTTTTTTATATAAAATAAAGATAGACAATGAGAAAATACGCCTACCTATTCATTTAAATGGGTTTGGCTTGCCAATGGTATAACACGCTGACGAGCTCTACTATGAGTGAAACCGGTATGTGTTTCTAAAGATGGTCAAAATACATATAGCTTTATACAGGGTCAAGCATGTATTTGGAATAATGGGAATAACTTAAAAAGAAAATTATCAGGAAAAAAGGCTTTGAATAAAAGTTACACCAAGTTTTTGACATATTTGTGTGATCTTGAATTTTTTGTTGGCGGGTTCAATTGTCACCTTGGTAACAAGTAACTTTTTTCAAATGGAATTCTATGTTGTTTTTTTTTGGAATGTACAAATTATTCTTTTCAACAAATACGATGGATACAGATGTAAAGACCTCTTCTGCGGCTTCACTTATAAAGCTGGGAAATAATCTACACCTGCATTTAGGATGGAACGATTACACCAAGTAAGGGTAAAAACATTAATAAAAATACTTTGGAGATAATAACATAAAATATATGTTTTGGACTGCGGAAAGCCCATTTTCAACAACAAAGGGATGTAACAAACAGAGCAATAGAATCTGGTCCACAAATACAAGAAGTAAGACATTAAACATACGAGTCTATAACTGTATGTTGTGAAATATTAGATAAATATATGTTGGGACTGTTGGGACTATCAGGTCAAGTGAGTTCAGGTTAGGAATTGTTAGGGAGTCTAGACCTTTTGCAAAATTAAATCTCAGAATATATTGATTATTGAACATTATTTCCTCCAGAATCATTTATCAACAGGATGGAACACCACCTCACAATATACATCAGCTGATAAATTGTCTTAACAAAGAATGAAAAACACACAAATATTAAACAAGGTTTACAAAGTAGATATATAAATCTGTGTCACATAAGTATAACTACAGTTGTACGTGACATTCTAAACTATCTATTTGATATTGCGTTAGTCTTGTCTAACTTATTGATATTGATTTAAGGAACAACAAATACAACAGTATTGAAAATTGTCTCATAGGGTCCTCGACTTAATCACCAAAAACAACAATGAAAAAATATGTGTTTTACACCGAAGTAAATACCACCCCCACCCGATGCTGTCCAATAGTCACAAATAGAAACAAAGGATACTAAATTGAAACACCCTAGTCGAAAACACCTATGCCTAACCATAGCCCAACTTCACACAACTACTTTTCCACCAGTTAACCAGCACATTCACATTAACGACTCTCTTCTCATACTTTCATTTTTACCCTCTCACCCCACACTCTCACTCCACGCTGTCACTACCCCCTTAATTTCTGTTACACTATATTTATTCCGCTTTCTCTCTCTATCTTTGCCTACAATTTGCTAAACATTTCGAACCTCTAAAATCATTGACTAAACCCATTTGCTATGTTAGTGCAAATATTTACTATCATATATCATTCCTAGTCTCATATACCCCACTCTACCCCATTTTATAATAATAAGGTAAAGCAATTATCAGCAGCATACGTTCTTAGCGCTTTCTTAAATTTGTATTTGCTTCTAATAATCTTAATAGAATTAGAAGTTTGTTGTCCAATTTTGGGCCAAAAAATAATATATATATATATATATATATATATATATATATATATATATATATATATATATATATATATATATATATATATATATCGCTGAGATATAGCTTTTCTGTGATAAGTAGACGAAACAAATTTGTTACTTATAGCTCTAGTAACATAAGAGTGCAGGGGAGCCATTAAGTCCTGGGTCAGAAACCAACACAAGGTGTACTGGGCGGACTGTCCAGGGCTCAGACATGGGAAGTCAATAATTGACGGACCCAGTTCAAAGAGAGCTGTGGAGCTGCTAAACCTTAGCAGAGGACAGCTCAGAAACACAACAGGTCTCTTGACGGGACACATGGCCGTCAAGAAACACCTGCATAAAATGGGGCGGTTCGAAGGAGACCTCGCATGCAGACTCTGCGGCGAGGGGGAGGAATCAGCCCAGCACATCTTGTGTGAGTGTATAGCTCTGGACCGGAAAAGACAACTGATCTACGGTCACTCTAGACCGGAGACAGAGCAATATAAAACTTCACCCTACCAATCGCTGTGCAGACTAGTTCAAGGCACAGTGATTTTGGAATGGGTGGACTAAGACTAAGGGTATGCACAATCAACCAAGGGTTGCGGTGCTATCGGGGCGGCAAGGCCGCGGACGAGCCCTGAGGGAACAAAAAAAACTTAAGAGTGCTTTCCAGCACTAGGTACTTTATTATTTTTGTACAGTACGTGAATGGTGGTTAGAATGTACAGCCCCTTGACGTCCAATGTATCTTCCACGTAAAGCACCTCTGTAGAAAGTGAAAAGTATTCTTTAAGCATAATTCTTAGAATAAAATGCTGCGTAATTTAAAAAGCGACAAAGTTGTACCGTAAACAGAACCCCAACATATTATGCTTTACTCCCACATACTTTAAGCTATTTAGATTATCTACAGTTTCATTATCATTTATAACGATGTTTCTTGTTGAAGGAGGCATACCCGCAAATGTGGAGGTAAAATGCATATATTTCGTTTTTTTAGTGTTAATATAAAGGGAATCATGTTTAAATGCATTACACGTGTTCCTCATAATATCAGTTGCTTTATCATATGTACAATTCCAAGACGAATCACTAATGGGAATGGCGGTGTCATCTGCGCAAGATATCACTATACAATATTTACTATATTCCACCAGTATGTCATTCATGTAACTAAGAAACAATATCGGGCCAAGTATTGTAGGTTGTGGTACTCCACAACCTATGATAATAGGGTCACTCAACACACCATCCACCCTTATTCGCTGTATTCTGTATGCAAAGAAGTTTTCAAACAGTTGCAGAACGACTCCCCTTATAGAGCATCGCAGGAATAGAACTCAATAGAACTCTTATGTGTCCAATTTAACGGGGAATTCAAAAATAAGTTCTTTTATTTGGGGGAAACCATTGGCGTATTATTTTTTTATGCAAAACTATTGAAGTCAAAGCTGAAAATTATGTTTGTATTGAAAAATATGCATCTTTATGAACCATCTCTACGTACTAAATCTCACTGAAATATCCCAAGCGCTTTGAAAAATATCAATTAATTTCCGGTTTTTTTTTTCCTAAAACTTTAACACCCCGTATTTTCGTAACGGGACATTTTTGCACCATAGTTAATAAATCAAACGATGGTTAATTTTTCATGTAGATTTACACCCTTAAATATTCGCATATCATTAAAAAACACCCTGTATATTCGAGCATAATAGAAGAATGAAGAATGATGTGGAGTAATTTTAGACAATTTCAAACAAAGCAAATTGATTTTCTTTTGCCTGAGAAAGGTATTCGGATCAGAAAGGATTTTCAAAACTGACAAGACGATGTGTAGTCAGTTTTTCAACTAAGCCACGACAACATCATTCTTTTAACGTCCTAGATACAAAGGCTATCATTCGGAATTTTGAAAATTGTTTACATAAGTTCAAATCAATACTTATTTGTGGGCCTTCGAATAGTTCTATCAGAAATTGTGTAATACAAAATGTGCAGAATATCTACCGAGCTAGCAAAGTGGTTATCGATAGCTTTCTTAAAGAACCACTCTTTGTTGTAAAAATAATTTTAATTTCGGCAGTTTCACAAACTTACAACTTTTATTTATTACTTTTGTTTTGCTCGTTTTCTATCAAAGAAATAATGGAAAATTAAAGAACATCCATGCTTCATCATACGATAAGATTAAGTATAAATTCTTAATTTAAAAAGTTAGTTATTACTTTTGTATGTGCTCTTTTTCTATCAAAGAAATAATGGAAAATTAAAGAACATCCATGCTTCATACGATAAGATTAAGTATAAATTTTAAAGTATATACATACAATTTACGAGGATATTATTTTTAAGCATAACTAACAGCTAAGCTATAGGAAAACTAAAAATATCAGTCTTCGTCTAATAACTGTTTGATTGTAGACTAAAAATCATAAGTTTTGAAAACTAAAGGTCCTCATCCATAACGACTTGACTATATGGAGAATTAGGTCCCACTGCTCTGATGGGTTGATCTTTGGACGGCCCGTAGTATATTAAATATATGACTAGCATTGATAACAGTATCACTAATGCTACTAGGAGTGGAATGAGTATTCTGTGTAGTCTTTTTCCAAACTTCTCAGGAAAACAATCCGGCAGATCACTGTCAACCAATTCCAGAAGCTTTCTGTTCATCAAATGCAGAGGTGAAGCACATCTAAAAATGAATAAATACATTAAGTTGAGAAAGAGATTCCTTAATTCAGTTTTGCTTGCTAGAATGAAACTGCTCAAAAATACAGACATGCAGAAGAAGTACCTAAAAACCAAGGCTCGTCACCCATCACCTGATTCCGAAGCTATTTGTGACGTCACGACAACTAGACCGCCGTAGTTCAATTTTAACATTGACACCACTGTAACGATAGTGACATATTTGCTAGTTGTGGGCTTAGAATATAAAACAACAGGAATAAGCAATGAGCATTATAAAACATAGTTGGAACCTAAGAGGAGGTTCCATTTGTCATAATATGACAGTTGCAATGACGTGTTCGTTGTCGAAAGTGATATTAACAAAATAATTACCTATTACACAAGACAAATCACAATATTAGCACTAAAAATAGTAGCTTTAGGTAATTAGAGTAAAAACTCTATTTTCCCAACAAACGCAAATGTAAGATATTCACTGACCGACACAAACCGCTAAAAGTGAATCATCAAATAGGAAGTTCAAGATGGCTGACACGTCGCACGTCCTTCTATAGTACAGATATGGAAATGCCACTTCCTGTTCTTCTATATTCATTATTTTGCGCATGCGCGTAACGTTAGTAGCTGTCGTTAGATGACTTGGTTTTGGAAGTATGTATTAGCAAATACTATATAATAACAATACAGGACACTCCGGCTGATTTCGTGTTTCAAGAATATCAGCGCCCCTAGCGGATAGTGCTGATGTTACGTCGTTCGAGACCATGTAACACTAGCAATTGGGTTTGTTAAAACATTCATTGTTGAAAAATATTTTGTATAATACAAAGGTTTGTTAAGGTTAAATATTCTTTTCATATATGTTATTCATTTTTAACAGCTCTTCTAGATACGTTAACGTTTGCTTCGTGGAATCGCGAGGAAACAATGAGGTTACATCGAATGAAATTAAAACCTTTCTTTAATCAATTTAACCTGTTTAATTTTATTAATAAATTCAAGTGCATTTGTTACTGAAAAACTTTTTGTTTGACCGGCAAGCTTTTAAAATCATTTGTCAGCCACTTTGCTAAATTGTATGTCGGGGAATCTGTAGCCAAAACAATAGGTCTCATTGATTTTCCCCGTTTATAAATTTTTGGGAGACCGTTCTTTTTGGACACTTTAGGATTTGCAACCTGTAACTTTCTTCCTAAGTCTTTTGATATGAGGTCGTGACAACTCTTTAGACTATTTTTAACGACCGAAACCATTTTTGGTAGCGGGTTTTTATTTAGTTTTTTTATACGGTGCTGTTTATTAAACTCTGCTTTATACTCGTTTTTGTCCAAAATCACAAGCTTATTCCCTTTATCTGCTTTACTATAAAAACAATCGCTCTCGCAATTGCTTTACTGTTTTCATTTGATTAAAATTCTTGTTTTTACCGGACGTATTTTCTCTCAAGTTTTTTTAAATTTTATTTTTACAATCTTCTCTAATAACATTATTTGAAGATTTAGGTAATTTTTTAATTCCTGTTTCAATACTAGCAATGGTTTCTATCATATCGTTTGTTTGTGACTGTAGACTGAATTTCAACCCCTTGTTTAGAAGGCCGATCTAATTTTTATAAAACGACTGTA
This sequence comes from Tillus elongatus, assembly GCA_964006375.1. Classification (NCBI taxonomy): domain Eukaryota; kingdom Metazoa; phylum Arthropoda; class Insecta; order Coleoptera; family Cleridae; genus Tillus; species Tillus elongatus. The sequence continues at coordinate 149,784,631 of OZ023262.1, forward strand.
AAGAAAAATTTTGTACGAGGTCAATTTTCTGAGTAACTTGTTTTTCGTTTTTGATTTGACATTTTACCAGTTGTTTAATTTTTACTTCCACATCGTCAAGTGTGAAAGTATCGCATCGGTGACAAAAATTTCCAAAACTTTTTCTTGCTTAAACGTCGTAAAAAGTATCAAAATATATAGAAAACATGATTTGCGAAAGATAATTTTTTTGGCTGTCGGTCTGTGTGTCTGTCTGTTTGTAGCCACGATAACTTTAGAACGAATTAAGATATCGTCTTCAATTTTGGTATACAGTTAGCACTCGACAAACGAACGGTTCGGATTGTTTTTGAGTAAAATCGTTTTAGGGGGAGGGGTTGAATTAGGGGTGATTTGGTGAAAATTGATATTTTCTCGTTAAAACTCGAGTGATATAACGTTTTAGCGTTTATTTATTAAAACACTTTTAATTTTATCAATAATCTGGTATTCTGTGCTAAAATTAAATTATAGGTTAAATGTGTAGAGATGGAATATTGTTGACAAAAATTCCACTTTCATCTGATAGACATTGGCTGATACACAGCTTTTGCCTACAATCATACTAATACCAAATACTATATAATGGCAAAACGGGACATTCCTATGCTTTAGCATCGGTGATATTTGTGACAAGTACACTAGCGCAACCTCGCGTGAAGTACTGACAACTGAGCGGGTAATTTGAATTATATATCTACCTGCATATTCTTAATTTAGACAAATGGTTTAATATAGATGAATATAAAAACTTGTACATGACAAAACAGTGAACATTTTCTGATTATATAGTTATAAATAGAATTTGTATCAACAATCAGCTTGAAACCTAAATGAATTCAGCATGAATAATTCTGCAAATTTCTCTTACCCATAATCTTATTTCATCATAATTTAAAGTACTACCTTGAAACCGTGGTTAAACTACTATTTCAAGGGTAGGTATAGGAATACACTGAAACCTGTTTCTGAGGATATTAAGTTACAATCGGTACTTATCTATAAATAACTGTTCTAGGTATAAATGGTAGCACAGTACACAATTTGCTATATCTCTACATGAAAACTGTCTTATTAATCTAATATTTTAAAATATGTAATTGTACTATACTTAGTACATAATTAAGAAATTGTGCAGATGAAAGGTGAGACTAACTCCTACTTCCGTGAATAAATCTATTATAGGGCTGAATCTGCTATTTCTACTTGTCTCTTTAAAAACTTGTCTTGGGAAGATAATTAAAAGCCTTTACCATGTAAAATAATTTTAAATGTGAAAAAATGTGATAATTTATGCCATACTGAAATAAAAAAGGACACAGAAGAATATAGAAAAACAGTTTTCTTATATCATTTATTATTAATGCAAAACTTTTTGCCTTCATATTTCTTTTTGATGCACTGGAAGACAAGTTACGATTAAAGCCTTTCAAAAATTCGTTTACGAAGTTTATCTATAAATAGGTACATGATGGTAAATATTACACAATAAATTATCTTCTGCGAACTGTACATATTGGCATAAAAGTGATTCTGAATTTGTCTTCTGCTTCAAATCATATTCACGTTTAACCATCCTTTGGAAACCTATGAAATGTCTTTGATATATTGAGCACGTTATAATTCGAACAATTATAGATTGCACACACCCAATCACTAACATTCATTGTAAAAAAGCCTAGACGCAGCAAGTGCGTTATGGTAGTGAATTTTCATAGAAATGATCTGGCACAAAATATTTTATTATGCATTTTTTTTTCTTGCAACACAGAAATCTAAATTTTGGTGTATAATTTACTTTTTATATCGTAAACCTACCTACTAACTTTATTTATCACGGCTTTTTTATTTTCCGAGATAAAAATTTTCCCGGAAAACCGTGTCCGATTTTCCTGACTATCGAACTTATCCAAGCCATTTACAAAAGGAAGGTATATGTCAAATTTTATCAAAATCGGCCCATTATTTTTTGAGTTATCGGTGTGATATATATATATATATATATATATATATATATATATATATATATATATATATATATATATATATATATATACGTATATATATATATATATATATATATATATATATATATATATATATATATATATATAACATATAAAAATTGAAACTGACCCCGGATATGGGTACTAAGGGTCCTATTCGCGCTCATTTGCAAAATTTTTTTCAAAATTCAAAAGTCGGGATTTCTCCATTACATTATATATATATATATATATATATATATATATATATATATATATATATATATATATATATATATATATATATATATATTGTCGTGTTATAAAAGGTTCTGTGAATGTTTATTCTGTTATGTATAACAAATGTATGTATGTATATTGGGTTCTGTGATATTTCATTATTATCACTAATATGTTAAATCAGACCCTATTTGATTATCAGGTTGGATTCAGCTCACATTTATATCTTGATTAATAAACAAAATTAGATGCTCTCAAATGTGTGTTCATCGCCAAATAACAATCCAAATAATGCTTTAACTTTCAAAACTTGGTCAATGAAACTCTATACAAAATGCTAAAAAACAATAATATCTTTTATATACAAAAATCTATATTTAAAAAAAAAACCGAACATTAAATTTTAAGTTTGAGAATTCTCGTTACCTCTTATTATTGATCAATACCTTACTAATTACTTATATCTACTTAATTTTTCCAGCAATAAACCTGTGTGAGTAAACAAATGTCTTAAAAATTATTCAACACAATACCTTCAAAATTCCAGTCTTGAAAACTATTCAACACAATACATTGAAATTCCAGTCTGGGATTGGTTTTAATTTATTTCAATTTCAAGTTCGCACCACTGATACATCTGTCTTCCGCATTAAATATATGATTTTAGATCGATTTTATCGAGCTTCAGGTCTGCTACTTACTTGTCTTAGATCGATTTTACTTTGATTTTTAGCTCTCACTCAGCTACCATAAGACTCCACAGTACATAATTTACAACTTTATGCTGTTACCTTAAACTTCTCAATGTTTGGTCCCAAATGGTTAAACAATTAAATCGACTGGCAAACCCTCACTTATACTTGTTTTATGCTTTCAACTTTTAACTCATCTCTTTTAAATTGCTATCCCAAAACGACGCTACTTTCTTACTCCAAATTCTCAACTAACATCCTTCTTCCCTTCAAAATTCTGAACTGTCATCATTTTTCGTTTTCATGACAGCCCGCCTTCTACTTACTATAGCTACTACTATAATTAGACTATAACAAATTTTTATAATATAACATCTAATACACAAATTGTTGTCGGTAAATCGCACCATCCAAACTCCTTAGTCTCTTCTACACAACTTATTTACACCCTACTCTACCGCTTATTCCTAATTACTTAATACTACCTTAATTATATAGAGACGTATCATTGTCTATTTGAGTCCATGTTGTTTTCTTGAATTTGCCTTTTAAAATATACACAATCTCGTTAGTACATGGCACATATTTTGATATAAATGAAGGTTGTCACCTGTGATGAACACTAAAAAGTACAATTTGATTCTACTTTGTTTTTATATTCAGATTTTTAATGGCTATTAAATTTGCAATTACCCAATTTGCTGCACCTGCTCTTTTAACATTTTTATAGATAATAATAATAATAACAATACTAATACTTATTATGTGCATATTTATGTATGTTTGTGTGTACGTGAGCCTGGATAACACCACAAATTCCCCTAATACAAAATCGAATTTAGTACTTGTAAGTTCAAAATACGGTTTTTTATTACCTTGTTACGTCAGTATACAACATTAGACTTTACAAAAGTTTTAAACGATTTACAAATCTTTTTTTTGTTGGTAACATAGATTGAATATACACATACACACATATATATATATATATATATATATATATATATATATATATATATATATATATATATATATATATATATATATATATATATATATATATATATATATATATATATATCCTCAACTCAATATTTTTCATTTGTTTCCGGGTTTCTATTTGCTTCTATTTTTATCTATACAATAGCCTTCTTTTCTGGTTTAAATTTGATTCAACTTCTGTTTTATTTTTTCTTTGCCGCTGTCCCTTATACTATCCATCTGTTGCTCTCTGGCCTTTAATATACATACACTTTAATATGTATATCTCTTATCTTAATATACATAATCTTAATATACATACGCTTTAATATGTATATCTCTTATCTCTCCTGTTCTTTTTATTTGTTACTGTTTGTAAGACTAGATGCATTCTCGCAACAATTAGAACCGTAGACCGGTTTCGCTCTCATTAGAGCTCTTCAGTACGGCATACTAATTGCAGCAAAAATGCACCAAAAATAACACGGCTATCGTATAGCCAGTCTTAAAACACTAAGTGAGTAGCGAACGTGTCACCACCTAGTTCGGAACCAAGTACTTGTTGTCACGCCCGCTCCAAATAATACAGAGTATTAAAAATAGAGACGGTATACAACTAACTAACAATTAAAAAAATTGTTAGCCCTGACCCATTTCTACCCCAATATAGGGACAAAGTATGTAAGACTAGATGCATTCTCGCAACAATTAGAACCGTAGACCGGTTTCGCTCTCATTAGAGCTCTTCAGTACCGCATACTAATTGCAGCAAAAATGCACCAAAAATAACACGGCTATCGTATAGCCAGTCTTAAAACACTAAGTGAGTAGCGAACGTGTCGCCACCTAGTTCGGAACCAAGTACTTGTTGTCACGCCCGCTCCAAATAATACAGAGTATTAAAAATAGAGACGGTATACAACTAACTAACAATTAAAAAAATTGTTAGCCCTGGCCCATTTCTACCCCAATATAGGGACAAAGTATGTAAGACTAGATGCATTCTCGCAACAATTAGAACCGTAGACCGGTTTCGCTCTCATTAGAGCTCTTCAGTACGGCATACTAATTGCAGCAAAAATGCACCAAAAATAACACGGCTATCGTATAGCCAGTCTTAAAACACTAAGTGAGTAGCGAACGTGTCGCCACCTAGTTCGGAACCAAGTACTTGTTGTCACGCCCGCTCCAAATAATACAGAGTATTAAAAATAGAGACGGTATACAACTAACTAACAATTAAAAAAATTGTTAGCCCTGGCCCATTTCTACCCCAATATAGGGACAAAGTATGTAAGACTAGATGCATTCTCGCAACAATTAGAACCGTAGACCGGTTTCGCTCTCATTAGAGCTCTTCAGTACGGCATACTAATTGCAGCAAAAATGCACCAAAAATAACACGGCTATCGTATAGCCAGTCTTAAAACACTAAGTGAGTAGCGAACGTGTCGCCACCTAGTTCGGAACCAAGTACTTGTTGTCACGCCCGCTCCAAATAATACAGAGTATTAAAAATAGAGACGGTATACAACTAACTAACAATTAAAAAAATTGTTAGCCCTGGCCCATTTCTACCCCAATATAGGGACAAAGTATGTAAGACTAGATGCATTCTCGCAACAATTAGAACCGTAGACCGGTTTCGCTCTCATTAGAGCTCTTCAGTACGGCATACTAATTGCAGCAAAAATGAACCAAAAATAACACGGCTATCGTTCTAATTGTTGCGAGAATGCATCTAGTCTTACATACTTTGTCCCTATATTGGGGTAGAAATGGGCCAGGGCTAACAATTTTTTTAATTGTTAGTTAGTTGTATACCGTCTCTATTTTTAATACTCTGTATTATTTGGAGCGGGCGTGACAACAAGTACTTGGTTCCGAACTAGGTGGCGACACGTTCGCTACTCACTTAGTGTTTTAAGACTGGCTATACGATAGCCGTGTTATTTTTGGTGCATTTTTGCTGCAATTAGTATGCCGTACTGAAGAGCTCTAATGAGAGCGAAACCGGTCTACGGTTCTAATTGTTGCGAGAATGCATCTAGTCTTACATACTTTGTCCCTATATTGGGGTAGAAATGGGCCAGGGCTAACAATTTTTTTAATTGTTAGTTAGTTGTATACCGTCTCTATTTTTAATACTCTGTATTATTTGGAGCGGGCGTGACAACAAGTACTTGGTTCCGAACTAGGTGGCGACACGTTCGCTACTCACTTAGTGTTTTAAGACTGGCTATACGATAGCCGTGTTATTTTTGGTGCATTTTTGCTGCAATTAGTATGCCGTACTGAAGAGCTCTAATGAGAGCGAAACCGGTCTACGGTTCTAATTGTTGCGAGAATGCATCTAGTCTTACATACTTTGTCCCTATATTGGGGTAGAAATGGGCCAGGGCTAACAATTTTTTTAATTGTTAGTTAGTTGTATACCGTCTCTATTTTTAATACTCTGTATTATTTGGAGCGGGCGTGACAACAAGTACTTGGTTCCGAACTAGGTGGCGACACGTTCGCTACTCACTTAGTGTTTTAAGACTGGCTATACGATAGCCGTGTTATTTTTGGTGCATTTTTGCTGCAATTAGTATGCCGTACTGAAGAGCTCTAATGAGAGCGAAACCGGTCTACGGTTCTAATTGTTGCGAGAATGCATCTAGTCTTACATACTTTGTCCCTATATTGGGGTAGAAATGGGCCAGGGCTAACTTTTTTTTTTAATTGTTAGTTAGTTGTATACCGTCTCTATTTTTAATACTCTGTATTATTTGGAGCGGGCGTGACAACAAGTACTTGGTTCCGAACTAGGTGGCGACACGTTCGCTACTCACTTAGTGTTTGTTACTGTTAGTACAGTTTTTATTATAGTATCGGGTCTCCTGAAATTCATTTTTTTTATTTGTACCCATTCGATACCTTAAATACCTCTTTTCTCTGCCTTATGTCGAGATCTCTTTGCAATTACCTTTAAATGGCATTACTAATTTTGCCTAGTAGTAGCGGCTCGTGCCTTAATGCATTGGGGGTGCGCAAGAAAAAAAAATGAACGGCTCCCCTCTTTTTTCACCGAAAAAATGTATTATAACAAATCCTACTTACTAAACTTAATAATTATTAACTACTTACCAAGTTTTCCTCTAGTTAATTATAGTAGTTAAAAAGTCATTTCCTTTGATAATTACTAACTAACTATATAATTTTAAATGTGTTGTTTGATATAAAAACATGACAATATGCGATCTTTGTCATTTTATACTTCACGTATCTTTTCAATGTTATTATATTTATTTATATGTTCATTTACTTGTCTATTAATTTATATATTTATAAACGGATAAACCTATGTAGGTTAGCATTATATAATTTCAAATGTTTTGTTTGACATAAAAACATGACATTATGTGATCTTTGTCGTTTTATACCACACGTATCTTTTCAATTTTACTATACATATATATATATATATATATATATATATATATATATATATATATATATATATATATATATATATATATATATATATATGTGTATCACACCGATAACTCATAAAATAATTGGCCGATTTTGAACAAATTTGGTGAGTACCTTCCTTTTGCAAGTGGCTTGAATGTGTTCGTTAGCTAGGAAAATCGGCCCAGGTTTTCCAGAAAAATGTTATGTATTCTTTCGGAAAAAATTATATCTCCGGAAACAACAAATTAAAGGCAACCAAATTCTGTGCACGTGTTTGTATTATAAATTGTGACCCTCGTAGCAAAAACTAGGTCTCTAAGTTAAAAGACACAAAAGTTAGGGGCATTTAAAAAAATAATTGGGGTTTTCCTCAAAACGTCAAAGTCGCGATTTGAAACGTCAAAATTGGTAACATTTAGGCAAAGAACCTGAAACAAATACCGATTATGTAAAGAAAATATCGCAAGAAAAGTGTTCTGCAAACCCTTAAATTTCAGCTTCAACCGTCACTGTCCTTAGTAAAATATTTGCAGATTTTTTTTTTCAAATAAACCGTTTCTCTGATGCTTTGGCTGTACGTTTAGTTAAGTGTATGGTTTAACGGTCTATAATCTTTAGCTAATTTTCGTAGAAAAATTCGTTTATTAGGAGACCGCGACTTTTGAATTTTAAAAAGATGTCTTCAAATGACCGGAAAGTACGTCCTCTTAAATCCATATCCGGGTTTACTTTCAATTTTTATCTGTTTACACATATACAGAGTGACGCATTTCTACGGTAAAGCTGAATATAATTGTCATTACACAAGATACGAGAAAAAATTGTATAGGTTAATTATAGGGTGTCTTAAGCTGCATCTTTTAAAACTATTTTGACAATCACAGGCTGGCCCATAAGTTGTTGGTGATCCCTAGAAAAAAAATTCGAACACCCTTATATTATTGCATTTTTGCATTTTTTATGGAAATATGATGCATGTAAGAAAAAGGGATAGACGCAGAAAGTGCGTTTTGGTAGCGAATTTTTATTACATCCTTCAAATTTTAATAACTCAATCTGCTATTAACATAAGGCTTGTTGGCTAGGAAACCACTTTTCTCGCAAACATTTAAATTTATTTTCGAAAAATTTTTGTACATTTGCAAACTATAGTTATTTTGATCAAATATGGTAGAGGAATATTTGCTACTAAAAACATTTTAATGAAAATTCACTTTCTTAACGCACTTGCTGCGTCTAGACTTTTTATAACTCGTGGTGAGTCATAGTTTAATCACGTAATAATTAGATATTTTTCTAGTTAAAAAATACACCCTACAATTTTATATAAAATAAATATGTTAGTGATCTCAAACTAGGTACTGTTTATTTTTAATATAAGAAACTTACTTATTTTTCTCTGTGGCATTCAATAATTTAACATTTATTCGAAACAGTGACTTTATTCACAGTTAGTAGGTTATCAATGTAAGTTATTAATGTAAGTTTGAAAATTATGGTACAATACCTATACGGTTATTTAAAATATGATACAAATTAACTGGTTATAACTATTAGCAAATTTTCATTAAGAAAAATTTGCTAATAGAAAGATCACGATGAAAAGCTTTCGGAAAAATTTCTTTAGATGAGCGAGAATTTGGGTCCTTAGTACCCAAAACCACGGTTCGTTAAAAATTTTATATTTAATATATATATATATATATATATATATATATATATATATATATATATATATATATATATATATATATATATATATATATATATATATATATATATATATATATATATATTGTCACATTTGTCTATGAGAAGTACGTTTATCGACTTTGTTATTCTGTGGTCAGATGTCGGTTATAAAGTATGTTGGTAAGAGCGAACACTCTGGGATTATATTTCTAGAAGGGACCATAAGTGACAGGTGTAGAATAGTGTAGAAGGTCTAGAATCTCTATATAGTATAAATAGACGAGCGGTGCGCAGAGTTAGTTAGTGCAGTATTAGTTCCGTGTGGTGTAGAATAGTGATCATAGAGTATTAAGCTAGTTAGCAGTAAGTGTTGATGTTTAAGAAGCGATCATAGAAGGCGAATAGTGGAATACAGTTCTATGGACATTTAATAATAGAGAGAAATATTTTAGTTGATACTGGTGTTGGAAAATAGTTGCTTATAATAAATTAGTAGTTTGAAAAGCTGTGTTTTGTTAGTCAACGAATCCAGAACCCCGTAGAACGTAACAACTGGTGTAAGAAGTGGGATTTTCAAGCTGCTAGCGGAAATATTTTCCAGAAGATTCGTTAAACAACGTGAAAATTTCTAGAATCTCTGGAAGATCAGTGTCAACAGTAAGTCATAACTGGGTGTATTCTTGAAACAGAATAAACTCTGTACAAGCTTTAGGTACGTCTATGCCTAAGACACGTAGCGCAACAGCCAATATGGACGCCCAGCTATTGGAATTGATTAAAGAAATGAATGAAGAGGCCAGGAAAAGAGACGAAGAAGCCAAAGAAGAAATGAAAAAAGAGATGAAGAGGTCAGAAAAATAAACGAAGAAGCCAAAGAACAAATGAGAAAAATTGATGAAGATGCCAGAAAAGGAGACGAAGAGACAAGAGAGGAACTGTGAAAAAGGAACGAAGAAGCTAAAGAAGAAGCCAGAAAAAGATATGAAGAAGCTAGAAACAGAGACCAAGAAGCTAAAGAAGAAATGAGAAAAAGAGACGGAGAGATAGGAGAGGAACTAAGAAAAAGAGACGAAGAAGTCAAAGAAGAAATGAGAAAAAGAGATGAAGAGGTTAGAAAAAGAGACGAAGTAGCCAAAGAAGAAATGAGAAGAAGAGATGAAAAAACAGAAAATTCTGCAAGAACAAGCCAGTAGAATTGAGAATATTACTTCGTGTGTCGGCGAACGTATGAATCAGGTAAAAGACGACATCTTCCAGCAAGTAGAAAGCAGAGTAAGGGGTATCAGCGACGATGTACATGACAAGCTGACGGAAGTACAACAGAAAGAAAGAAACATCAGGCTCAAAGATAGCCCAGTCGGAAGAATTAAGGTCCCCACATTTAGTGTCTCTGTCCCGTGGGGTATTTATCTACGCCAATTTGAAGCCGCTGCTACAGCAAATGGTTGGGGCGAGGGAGAGAAAGCGACTTCGCTACTGGTGGCTTTCAGAGGAGATGCCCTAGATGTGCTCCAAGGTATCCCCAGGGAAGAACAGGACAGTTTTGACAGCATTAGATATTAGCTAGAAATGAGATTTGGCGACCAGTATTTGGAACAGCTCTACCAAACTCAGTTGAAACGTCGCTTTTAGAAATCGGGCAAAACCCTGCAACAATTTGAACCCGACGCTGCCAGACTAACGCGATCAGCCTACCCTACAGCTCCGGTGGAATTTTTGAACCAGCTGTCGCTGCAAACATTCATTGACGGCATCAGAGATACCGACACTCAACAGGCGCTGAGAATGGCGAGACATAAAAACTTAAACGATTCTTTGGCGCATTCATTAGAATTTGAAGTTGCCAAGCAAGCCTCCAAAGGCAATGTGAGGGTTCGCAGTCTCCAAGTCCCAGAAGAGGAAAATATAACAGATTTATCCAAGGTTGTGCGGCGATTGGAGAAAATAGAAGAACATATGAAGCACACGACTTATAAGGAGCCAAGGGAAGCTCATCGTGCAAGTGTCATACGCTGTTGGAACTGTGGCAAGGTGGGACACATAAGAAGTGAATGCCGGGCCCCAAGATTATCTTCAACCAACGCACAGAAAAACTAAATGCAGCTAGCTTTAGGGGGCGAGAGCTGGCTGCCCACCACAATGCCCCGAAGTTGACAACTATTTCAGTTATCAACGATTATGGCAACACGCTCATCGTAGACGGATACATCGGCAACAAGACGGCTCAAATGGTGGTAGACACTGGCGCATCCAGAACGATTATCCGTCGTTATATAGTACCAAGATGGCGGGTAAGAGAGCCACAAAGAATCTACAAAGTGACCGCAGCTGGTGGCGACCAGATTCGTGTATTTGGTCAGACTGAGATCAAGCTACAAATTGGAGCTTGGAAAACCAAACAGCGAGTTACTATCAGCCATATCACACCCCATTATACTTGGACTAGATGTTCTACAAGGTCACGGTGTCAAGTTAGATTTCGAGAACAATGTTTTAAATATCGGCGATGAGGAAGTAGTCATGTCGACTGTCAATAACCTTGCGATTCGAAAAGTCACGGCCAAAGAAGATGTCGTTGTGAGAGCTCAGAGTAAAAGTATTGTCCCAGTGAAGATAGTTGGAGACATTTCGGGACAATTGGTGGGTATTATAGAACCAGAACACAACGATCTTTTTTAAAAAGCTCTACTAGTCAGTAAAACTCTAATTCAAGGAAAAGAGCTGGCAGCTGTCAGAATAGCCAAGAGCTTTGATCAGAAGATTTTCAAAGGTTCCGAAATCGGAACATTCTCGCCAGTAACCATCACGGAGTTGCCACGACCAAGAAGACCCAGCCTCGTCCGTCCCGGATGAACCACTTCCAGAACATCTACGTGATGTCTTAGCAGAAGCTAGTGGAAATGTTTCTCCACAACAGAAGCAAGCAGTGGCTAAATTTCTGTCCAAATATCGCAACGTTTTCGTAACCGACAAGAACGATTTTGGAAGAGCAGACCTAGTACGCCATCGCATTGAGACTGGGACATCTGTACCAATCAAGCAACCACCGCGAAGGGTACCATTGGCAAAACAGCACAAAGGTAACACCATGCTAAGGGAGATGGAGCAGGCACGAGTTATAGAACCATCGCAAAGCCCTTGGGCCTCTCCAGTAGTGTTAGTCAAAAAGTAAGATGACTCCACGAGGTTTTGTGTAGATTACCGCCGGTTAAATGATGTCACTAAGAAAGACAGGTATCCACTTCCCAGAATTAACGATACACTTGATACACTGGCAGGTGCAAGATGGTTTTCGACATTGGACTTGAAAAGTGGCTACTGGCAAGTCGAGATTGAGCCCAAAGACAAAGAAAAGACTGCGTTGACCACTGGTAGTGAACTGTGGCAGTTCAACGTCATGCCATTTGGGTTGTGTAATGCTCCAGCCACTTTGAGCGTCTAATGGAGACAGTTTTGAGAGGTCTACACTGGAAAACATGCCTCGTGTACCTAGATGACGTCATTAACTTAGGAAAGTCGTTCGAAGATCACATGAAGAATGTTGAACAAGTGTTTCAGAAACTAAAGGGAGCCAATCTGAAATTAACAGAGAAATGCTGTCTCTTTCAAAAAGCAGTCAAGTACTTAGGCCATATCATCACCCCAGATGAAGTCAAAACCGACCCAGGGAAGACAGACTGTATTATGAACTGGGGCGTTTCAACCAATGTACATCAGCTGCGAAGCTTTCTGGGCCTCTGCACATATTACCGCCGTTTTCTAAAGGGGTTTTCTGGCATCGCGAAACATTTGCATAAACTGACGGAAGAAAAGACACCATTCACTTGGACCAATGATTGTCAAAAAGCATTCGAGACTGTAAAACTCTCTATTCATCCCCGAATCTGACATACCCCCAGCCTGGTCACAGGTTTATTTTGGACATCGCGAGCAATGTTGGTATTGGAGGTGTTCTTTCGCAGGAACAGGGAGGCCAAGAGAAGGTTGTAGGGTATTTCAGCAAAGCCTTGTCTAAAGCAGAAAAGAACTATTGCGTAACGAGGAAAGAACTTCTAGCCATTATCAAGACGTTGGAGCATTTTCACATATATATATATATATATATATATATATATATATATATATATATATATATATATATATATATATATATATATATATATATATATATATATATATGGTCAAGAATTTATCCTGAGAACCGACCACGCTTCCCTACGCTGGCTTCTTCAATTTAAAAATCCAGAGGGGCAGATGGCGAGGTGGCTTGAGCGCCTTCAAGAGTACAATTTCACCATCGAACACCGCCCTGGACGACAGCACGGCAATGCCGACGCCCTATCTAGGAGACCTTGCCCACCAAAATGCAAGCATTGCATCTCTGCCGAAAACGAAGAAGGATTGAATCTCGAAGTGTGTAGGAGGACAACGGTGCAACCCGTTAATCGATGAAACCCGCAGAGGTTAATGGAGGACCAAAAAGAAGACCCTGATATCCAACCAATCTACAAATGGAAGGAGACTTGCCACGAAAGACCCACTTGATCCGAAGTTAGTGATAAAAGCGTTGCTACCAAAAGTTACTGGGACTCCACCGAAATCGAAGGTGATCTTCTGGCCAGGAATTGGGGGTCAGAGGATGGAATCCGCATATTGAAGCAAATAATCCTTCCGCGGCCAAGAGTTAGGGAGGTAATCGAGGAGATCCGTGGCGGGGCAGGTGAAGGTCATTTAGGGACAAAGAAAACTTTGGAGAAGGTCAGAAAACGTTTTTATTGGCTAAGATGTAGAGCTGATGTGGAAGAATGGTGCAAAACCTGCCAAGAGTGTGCCTCCAGTAAGGGGCCTAAATCAAAAACCAGTGGGCGAATGAAGCAGTACAACGTGGGAGCCCCTTTCAAAAGAGTTGCAATCAACATAGCTGGTCCTTTCCTTAAAACAGACGCAGGAAATCGCTATATGCTTGTAGCCATGGATTATTTTAGCAAGTGGCCAGAGGTGTTTGCGGTCCCGAATCAAGAGGCCACCACCGTTTCAGAAGTATTAGTTTATTTAGTTTTACGTTTTTCTGCAGAGTTGACGCACCACTAGAGCTTCATTCTGACCAAGGGCGCAACTTTGAAGCGGATGTATTTCAGAAAGTTTGTGAGCTCATGGGAATCGGAAAAACGAGAACTACACCCATGCACCCTCAATCTCACGGAATGGTAGAAAGATTCAATGCTACTTTGGAGTCCCACTTAAGAATATTTGTTAATGAACACCAAACGGATTGGGACCGGCACATTTCACTATTTCTACTGGCATACCGCTCGGCTGTACATGAGACTACCGGACATACACCAACCAGCGTGGTTTTTGGGCGAGAGTTAAGACTTCCTCCTGATCTCATATTTGGAAAACACACAGATGCTCCACGTTTAACTGATGAATACGTAAAAGATTTGGGAAGAAGAATAGAAACCATCCACTCTGCTGTCAGATGCATATACGAGTAGAAAGCGACCGCATAAAGCCCGTTATGACGTGCGAGCTAATACAGCTGGTTTTGAAGAAGGATATCGTGTGTGGTTCTACAATCCAGTACGACGCAAGGGACGGTCACCGAAACTACAGAAATTATGGGAAGGTCCTTATAAGGCGGTCAAAAGGATCAATGACGTTGTCTATCGAATTCAGAGAACCTCGAAGAGCAAAATGAAGGTGGTCAGGTCAGGTCAGATACTTCCTTTTTCTAACTATGGATTAAGTTTTCTTTTAAAAAACTGTTGTAGCTTTAATAAAATTTGTAATACGAGTTTCTTTTAACGATACTATTACTGTACCTAGATAGGTAGGTATACTAAATTTTAATATTCTAGATTCATAGAATTAATTTTGGGCATTTGTCTCAAACGGAGCTAGAACACAAGATTAAATGTGGTTTTTCTTGTTAATAGAGAGATGTCGATTGTAACACTTTCGAAAACATTCTTTAAATGAGCCTGTATTAGGGCTATTAATCCAATCTTCAAGGTTCATTTAAATTTAAAGTGTTAATTCTAGTAATATGTCGTACTAATATTATACAATTTTTATGAAAATTCACTACGATAATGCACTTGCTGCGTCTCGAAATTTTTTTGTTTTATATTCAACAAGACTATAAATGTCACAATGAAATAAAATCTAAAGAGAAAAATATAAAAAGAAGCCGAAAATGAAAAAAGTGCAAAACAAATGGCAAAATTTGTCAAACTCATAGACCGTAGCCATACGTTAGTAGGTGCCAATACTGACAATAGTTCAACACCAGCCAACGAAGATTTTTCAGTTACAGATCTTGTAATTTGTACTTCACCTACGTCATTTGTTGCTGTTGCGCCTGTAGCTGGTAAGGACAAACTATTTAGCTCTAACGATGATCCATCCTCACAGCATCGTGGTGATTCATATGAATCAATACCAGGACCTTCCGATTGACTTTACCATTAAAACTTTCTGAAGATATATCGAAATGGCCAAATACTCTACCAAATAGGGTAGTTGATGAAATAGTACTGCAATGGCCTAATAATAATAATGGCAAAGTGGGCAATGAAAAAGACTATCCGCGCGATCAAAATGGTAGCTATTTTTCAAATAAACATTTTCAACGAATTATGCCAAATTGAGAAAAATATGCCAGGAAATAGCTCGTTTATTCAAGATCTTCATCAAACGTGTTTTGCTTATATTGTTACTTATTTCACCAAAATTCAACATCAGCTTTATCAAATGAGGGTTATGATGATTGGGGCCATATTGCATTAGCCTTGCGAAAACATGAGACTTCCAAGGGTCATCAGTCAGCAACATGTATGTGGTTGGAAGCGACAAAAAGATTAGCAATGAAAACTAGAGGGGATCCACATTTAGTCACACAAATAGATGAAGAAAAACAAAAGTGGAGAGCAATACTTGAGAGAATGATGGCAATTACATTATTCTAAGCAGAAAATAATTTGGCTTTTAAGGGACGTTCCGACACTTTAACTACTCCACACAACGGAAATTTCCTAGGTTTGGTACAACTATTAAGGCGCATCCATATCAATAAATATTTATGTTATACTATATATTTTGAAAATCGGCTCCAAAATGTGCAGGGTAACTTAATATGGTCATGTGCGGCGCAAGTCTCTGATGTCCTAAAACACAACCAACCAGAGAACAGTAAACCGACCAATAGAGCTCAACGCGCAAACGTTACGTAGAATTTCAGACAGACCACACAGGGACGATCATAGTTAGTAGTGTGTTGATGATGAACCGGGACGGTTCGAACCTGCAGTCCGCGTAACCAAATAAAAAATCACAAAAAGTACAGCAAACATATATATATATATATATATATATATATATATATATATATATATATATATATATATATATATATATAGCGTGGTCGGTTCTCAGGATAAATTCTTGACCATATATATATATATATATATATATATATATATATATATATATATATATATAACATATAAAAATTAAAACTGACCCCGGATATTGGTTCTAAGGATCCTATTTCCCGTTTTCTTGGAAGTTTTATCAACTCGTTTAATAATTCTCCACAGTTGGAGTTGCAAGAACGTATTTCATTCATTGTGATAAGAAATGCACTAATTAGTCAATTTTTCGTTAAAAAACTAAAAAAACAAAACCAAACGTTCAGAAATGTTTATTCAGTTAAGTAAGTGTTCAAATTTTTGACCACCAGCTTCCATACAAAAGTAAAAATTTTGTTCAACACGAGCTCTGACATTCTGGAGCATTTGTGAAGTTATTAGACGGCATTCTTTAACAATGTGTCGTCGTAATTCTTCCAGAGACTCTGGTTCTGTTGCGTAAATTCTACTCTTTAAATGTCCCCATAGAAAGAAGTCTAAAGGAGTTAAATCCGGTGATCTAGGGGGCACCTCTACGCACAATCCATTGTCCTGGAAACTCTCTGTTTAATAACTCCCTAACACGTTGTGAAAATGCGGAGGAGCTCCATCCTGTTAAAACACTAATTTATTTTCTTGATAGCGATCATCATTTTCAACAATGTCAATTAGTAGAGGGTAAACGATATCTTCTAGTAACTCCAAATACGTTTCGCCACTCAAATTGCCATCAAGAAAAATTGGTCCGATTAAACGGTTTCCAAAAGTGCCAGTCCAGAAATTCAATTTCTGTGGAGTTTGAGTATGGACTTCGTGAAAATTTCTTGGATTATTATCTGCCCAATAACGACGATTATGACGATTGATTGTAGAGTTTAATAAAAACGTACACTCCTCTAAAAAACAGATATTGAACAGAAAGTTCCCGTTACCAGCTATTCGTGTAGTCATAACTTCACAACACTCCAGCCGCCGATCAAAATCATCTTCATTCTGTTGTTGTTCAATATGAATTTTATACGGGTGAAATTTATGATGCTTCAATATCCGCTGAAGAGTTCCTCTTTTGATGTTTGAAACAGTGACCAATTTTCTCGTGCTCAAAGTTGGATCTGCAGCAATTTGTCCTAAAACTTCAATCTCAGTAGTCTCATTACTAACCAGAAATTCACGTTCAGGATCCCGTTTCTTGTTGGCTACTGAACCACTTTGTCGAAACTTTGCAACTAACTCCAAAATGTATTTTCTGTTAACATGTCTGTTCGGATATCGTTCATTAAACAAATTTGCGGTACGGTTGGCACAGTCATCATTTTTGAAGAAAAGAGTAATTATTTTAACTCTTTCTTCTACAGAATACACCATTGTAAAATTAATTTTCGGTAGTACTATCAAGTATCAAATCGACCGATAAACTGAAATAATAAACCGCATTTCTCTCACTCCAATAAAAAATATTCTGATAGTCAATTTTTTGTTTACAAACCAAAAAAAAACATTGACTATCAGCACATTTCTTATCGGAATGAGTGAAATGCGTTTTTGCATCTTGAACTGTGAATAATTTTTAAACGAGTTAATAAAACTTCGAAAAAAATTAGTGTGCTGAATTTAGAAAAGAAAGATCTTTCAAATGATGTAACACTCGACCCATGTTCCCTATTTAAAATATAAAGGTTGTTATCACCACCCTTAAGGAGTTGATGTGACAAAGTTGAGTTTTATGTCAAAACATGTCCCCCTCAATATTAAAATTTACGTGTTTCAGCGTTTCTTAAAACAAAATCTCTGGACGCAAATCGGTCTGGTTTGTTTTCAATGCGCCACCCTATATATATATATATATATATATATATATATATATATATATATATATATATATATATATATATATATATATATATATATATATATATATATATAAACATATGAAAATCAAACTGACCCCGAATATAGGTTCTAAGAGTCTAAGGGTCTTGCGCTCATTTGAAGAATTTTTTTGAAAAATAAAAAGTCGCGATCTTCTTTTAGATAGCGAACATTTTTCTACGAAAATCCGATAAAATAGGAAACGATATGTTTTGTTGGTAAATTTTTTTAATCATTAACAATTAATACAATAAAATAACCTACCTGATGTCACTATTCCACAAAACATCACGTATGGAGGTAAACCACAATGTTGAACAATCACATTTCCAGGGATTATTGCTTAAATCTAAATAATCCAGTTGTTTAAATAGGAGTGTGTAATTCTCACTTAGTGTCCTAAATCCATTTCCAAACAAATATAATTTTCTCAATGTACTGGTAGGTTTAAAAAGCGAAATACCAAAGACATCTGCACTAAAGTCTTTTAGTCTCCTACAGTTCGTTAAAGACAAAATCTCTAAAGAAGGCAAATGATAAAAGGAGTATTTTTCTATTTTGCTTAAGTTCTCTAAGCGGTTCAACTTCAGTACCTTCAAAGAGATATAATTAAAGTTCTTTGCTGTTATCTCTGAAATACCAGAGCCAGATAAATCTAAATATTCGATAACATAGGGTACCAAGGGTACTTCTTCAAATTGATTGTCAGCTAGTGAAAGAAAGGTTACACTTTCTAAACCCTTGAAGAGAGTGCTTTCTGCATTCTTGATACCAAGTTGATCCAGTCTAAGGTCTTTCATTTGGTCTGATAGGTACAAAATATCTTTAATTGGTTTACTTATGTTAGTAAAAATATGATGCAAATTATTATAACTTAGGTCTAAATGTTTTAATGCTTTTAATGGGGAAAAGAGTTTTTCAATAATTTGCAATCGATTAAAACTCAAATCAAGCATTTCCAAGCTTTCCAGTTTTACAAATACATCAGCATCTTTAAAGCTTGTTATGTGATTGTAACTTAGATTTAAAGACTTTAGATTTGGCATGTCCTCAAAGAAATCATTGTCAACATAATCCACTAAATTATGTGAAATATCCAATAAAAGTAAGCTATTGTAAGAAACAACATACTGGTGGCGTTCTAATCTCTTAATTTTGTTGTAAGACACATCTAAATCATTTAGGTTTGGTTGTAGACCTCCAGATTCAGGGAAAACACTCAAATCTATTCTGCTGCAATCGGCCGAAGATAACACTAAATGACGATGTTCATCATGAGTAGAATAACAAACACAACTACCATTAACTTTTCCATCTGCACAAAATTCTTTAGCTTCATTACTAAATATATTAATTACTAATATCCCAAACACAACACTAATTATATACATCCTAAAACATCTGTGTGACAATTCGATAATAATGGTATTGATAACAAGAAAGTGTATTTACTATTGTTTGAAATGAGAATTTTAGGTGACACCTTGCTGCTATCTTTATTTGTTATCAATTTCTAGTACAAATAGAACACATCATTTATATTTATCGTATTTTTTATCTTTACTATTTATTAACTGGCATTCAATTAAATAAGTAAGGTAATTTAATTTGAATAATAATAAAATATGGCTGATACACTTAATTAATGCTATGAACATACGATGTACACCACAACTTACGGATATTTAATAGGTATATAGATATATGATACATATAAATACATATATATATATATATATATATATATATATATATATATATATATATATATATATATATATATATATATAGGATGATTTACCGTGCACTAGAAGTTTTTCAACTTGCAGTTGGGCTAGACACTTGAAATTTGGTATGCTGCCATAATCGATCATGTCCGTTCTACCTTTTTTAAATAGAAACCTTTTTTTTCACGTGGTTCGATTGACCTTCTAATTCTAAGTTTATACAACCTAAGTTATATGAACATACATATCATAGTTTTTGGCATACGTCGTTTTTTTTTGTAAAAAAATACCACCGTATTAGTTTACGAACAAATTTATATCTCACAAACGGTTTAGAATCCAAATTTGTGGAGCATTTAGCTGGAAGTGCAGGCTAACTGCTAATGTCCCATCGCTGGTGCAATTCTGTACCAGAAGGGCGCAGGCCATTTTCAAATGTCGCATTCAAAAATTGTCAAATGCTCAATTTTTTCAAATGGTACCTACTATTGTTTTGACACAATTTAAAAAAAATGAATTTTATGGTGAGTTACTTAAGCATTCCCTTTATCTAACCTCAACCTTTACCCCTTTATTTAACCTCAACCTTTACTGGGTTATTCAACAAAAATCAAGAAATTGCGAAATATTCCTTTGCTTTATCAAATATGCCATGAGAATAAAAAACAATTATAATTAAGAAGGTGATATTTTGTCAAACTATAAACGAGTTATGTTAATTCTTAAATAAAATTCGAAAATTATCTAAATTATCTAAACGAACTTGTGTTAGACTTGTATGTAATCCATGGCATGTGTCAAAAAATTATTTAGCAAACTGGCCGTCAGTTTAATGTAAAATATCCAAACTTTCCAAGTATGACACGGGGAAACTTAATAAAAAATTCGTGGCGCAGCAAGTGCGTTATGTTGGAGAATTTTTATTAAATGTTTCAAAGTTGAATATCTCAAATTCCTATAAATCTAGAAAGTTAGATTTTGGTATATAGAACGGCCTTTATTGGGGCAATAGACCTACCAAATTTCGTTAAAAATCATTGTTATTTTTCGAGGTACAATTTTTTATTCAGAAAAATCTTTTTTTTTATTTTATAAAAACTGGTCCGAACGGGTTGGCTAGCGAACTCGGTCGCGGTCTTAACAAAATGAAGATATGTGGCAAGTTTCGTTCAAATCAGTTTAGTATTTTTTTAATATATCGGTCGAATACATACACACACCCACACACACACACTCGGCTTTAAACCTGTTCTGCCCAATGTCCTAGATTTATGAGATCTTCGAGTCAAAATACGGCACTACATTACTTAGTTAATTTGAAGAGATCTAGATAACACATATGAAGAATTTCCAGCTACAACACCATCACAATTGAGAAAGGTCAAATGAGGAATTAATTATTCAATGAAACAGACATTAAAAATAAAAATACCTAAATTTATTGACATAAATAAATAATGGGAGTTATTTAAGATAATACTCCTGGTAAATTAAATAAACATTGTACATAACAAGAAAGAAAATAAACATTATATATAACAAGGAAGAAAATAAATATTGAATATAAAAGTAAATATTTTTCTATCAAATCCACGAATGCTCTCAATCGCAATATGTTAGATAAATTTTTAATTGGTTTGTCTAGCCAGAGAATACATTATTTTCTTAAAAGTCTGCGAGAGAAGTATAGATATTGCAAAGTTATGTGATTGTTTACTATTGTACAATGAAAGTTTTACAGGTTATTCTGCGTATTCCAAAACATTTGAAGGTTAGAAAAATTTGTGAATAGAAAATGTCGCTTAATTAAAAATACAGTAATATTTCTGATTTACATAATTAAGAAAATATCAAGAGAAAATACAAAATACATTTGTTGTTATCCGACAATCTCACTGACTAGGGTTTTAATTTTGATTGAACTAAAGTTCATATTGCAAGTTAATAAAAGATATAAGTGACGTAGGAATGTTATATCTGTTTAGTTTAAAGGGTCACACACAAAACTGAAAATGACTTATATGTAGTGCAGTCGAACTTCCAGGGATTCACCGTTGTCTGGATCTCAAAGGTCTTAATAGTCCTGTTGATGGATTGTGGAGACTGCACAGGGTGACATCAGCATTCAGCGCTTACCACAGGCGATTAGTTTCTCCCAAGAAAGAGAAGTCAGGAAGTGGTGGAAAACTACTTTCGTGGGTGGCGACCAGATAAACTGTACATACCATGTATTGAAATTTCTGCGACCAAGGAATACCTGAGTGTGTACGGAAATATCGGGCATGAAAGCTAATTTGACTCGGATACTGAGGTTGAAATGTTGCTTTCTGAAACTGAAGTTATTCACTCGAAACTACGTTAAAGAATTTTTACTACACCAAGTTATGAAAGATTCACTGTTCGAGTTACTTTTCTCTCAAACGGAATATTAATTTTCGCATAAACCGAAATAAAATCACTTGTATCACTTGCAAATAGTTATTCTAGGCCTACTTTATTAATTCTTTATCCGATAGAAAGACTCCACAACTCAAGTTGTGAGGTAGAGCATCTCCCCGATGCCTGCATTCACGCACCCAGGTCGCGGCTCGGCCTGGCGCTCTTTTATACGTTCGTTCAAGCGTTGCGCTCTGTCCCTTTTTAGTCACCCATTTAGCTCCATGTGTGTGAGGGAGGCAGAGCGAAGGATCTACTTTTATAGTCGGAGACCTAAGCTGGGGTTCGCAGTCCAACGGTTATATGTCTAATGACGACACTATTACATCATCCGGAGCAAACATGTACTTTACCAGGAAATTGTAAAACAACAACGCTCTTTTTCCTTAAGGCAAATATTACGTCCGTTGATATTTTAACCTCAACGCACATAAAAGGAATGCAGTAAAGGCACTGCGATGGTAAAAATCATTAGCGAATTTTCGATTAATAATTTCTAAACCAAAACTTGAATTGCTTTTCAGAAATAAAGTCACTTGCTATAATGTAAGCTTCCTTAGAGGTTCTCTTTATGTCAGTAAGGGAGTTACGCAACATCTCAACCCGCCCAAAAAAATAAAAGGCACTTTTATTTATTTTTTTAACCTCAAAGTTCAATTATCCAAGTTGTTGAAGGGATGAACCAAGAAAATAAATTGTGGCCAAGCAAAAGACCAGAAATATAGGAATCTAGATAATCACTAACAGGTAGTCAACACTGATGCAAATTGCAAGGTAAGGTGTGATATAATCACAGGTAAGCATCGAGATACAGAAGGTAGTTATTAAAGAAAACCTCAATATGGGGTAGGAATAAGGGGAATGGTTCAGTATTCCTTACTGAAATGCGCGGTCCCTAGAAATTCAAGGAGTGAATTTACAAGGCGGACGCAAACGAAATAAACTACAAAAGATAGATGCCACATCTTAGGTCGTCCAATTCCCAAATATGAAAAGCCAAAGTTACGCCGAAAACAAAAGCTACGATATAAATTTTGAAATATATGATTTCGAAGGAAGATAAGAGAGTAGAAAAATGGTGTCTTGTTTTTGAAGCTGTGTGAAGGAATACCTCCTTTTACACAGGATTGCGTCCAACTTTACGAAAATCAAATTATGGAGTCGTCGTCGTCGGTCTCAACCTTTTGATGAACTCCCAGGCAACATTCATTCAGCATTCACCCAAATCCACTTGGTACCCGACGTGAGCGTGTGGATTGGACGCATCAAGTCGGTCGGACGCAAGGCTTTAGTTAACTAGGTCCTACCAAATGACCTCACTCTGTGCATATATACATTGAGTGTCAAAATTGAGTAAGAAGAAACAGTTCGATAGTTATAGTGTAAAGGGAAAAGAAATTCATAATCGGTAAGTAAATATTCAGACAACTGTAAACAGTTTTGTTGAGAACATGTGCACCCCACATCAGGAGAAAGTAAATGAGCCACAGAACAAAAAGAAAGAGACAGAAAATTTTCTCTTGAAAATTCGCAAGGGTATGACCCCCAATACTCTATCCTTAGACGTAGCGTTCACACGTTCTGAAAGACTCGCCACTTGAGCGACACAAGAAAGTCCTTGATTGTAACTTGCCATAGTAAAGATAACAAGCACAACGACAGATTCGATAAAATGTAAGCCATCTCATCAACGGTAAGGTAATCAATAATTCATCAGCGATAGTTCGCCAACAAACGTGACGATACGATTGGTTTGATAAAGTAACACTTTACCAACGGTACGATAATCGATAACTTGCTAGAGATAACTCGCCAGCAAGAGTAACGATACGATAGGTCTGATAAGCATAACTTGTTTAATCAGCGGTAATGGTTCGATGACTGTCAACGCTAACCACGGTAACAATCTCTCGCACCTAAAATAATATTTCGGAGACACACCAACTTATGAAAAGTTGCTACAGATTTGTTGTTTCGCTGGACATGTGTCAGATTTATCTTCTATTGACATATCCCAGCAGAAACATAAATGAATATCCAATCCGGGTAGTCAAAATCAAGAGTCAAGATCGGGCTAGTCAAAATGAGGTTCGTCAAATCAGGAGTCAAGTCCGGGTTTGTCGAATCCATGTGGTCGTCGCTGGCTGTAAAGTGTCACGCCATTACTTTAGCGAACACATAAGGTTGAAGCATGGTAAGTTGTAAGAAAATAATATTAGTGACTTATGTGCCGGCCAGACAGTAAGATAGTCAAAATCGGGTTTGTCAAAACTAAAGAAAGTACAAAAAACTGTTTAAGATAGTCGTCTGCCAAACTATCACAAAACACAGGTGGCTGAAACTATCGACAAATTGCCTTTAAAACGATAGCTCCACCAGAAAAATAAGAGTAAAGGTCTAAATTAGGTGTCAAAATCGGGTGTGTCAAAGTTGGGTTATAGCTAGTCGGTGACAACTGATTTAAAATAAAAAATTATGAAAGTTTGGGGACATAATAGAAGGAATTGAGATGGGGAAATGAGGGAATTCTGAAGCTCTGGAGGTGAAAGGAGTGAATAGGTCGAAACAGGGACATGTTTTCTGCGTAAATGCTAGAGTTTTGTTTTCTTCCCGGACCGACAGAAACAGCTATTCATTGTGAACGAATGTTGGGCCCACATCTGCGCACAACAACACAACCTACGGTCTTTGGCCGAGTCGATCCCGCAACAGCTGGGAGACCTACAGAAAACCAGGATAGGAATGGTAGGTAATAAAAAGGTGAGAAATTAATAGACAGGAGAATAGGAGAGAAAACAGGTCAGGGTATTTATCAATCTTCAAATGCTTCCGAAGGAAGGATTTATGGATACGGTTTTAGGTCCTTCAGGTGCCATCGACCTACTGGTTTGCCGCTGATGTCGGAAAGTTCATAGACGAGGTTTGAGACCCTTTTCGTGACTCGACACAATACAAATTTCGACGCCAACTTAGCCTTGAAATCTTTAGAGGCGTCGGACAATACAAAAATTTTCTTCCAAACAGTGTCGCCTACCTCTAGAACAAGGGGTCGTCGACGTAAATTGTATCGAGTTTTACTGGCCTCGTATGCCTTCCTCAAGCGCTGTCGCACTTCTACAAACAATTCCGGAAGTCTATGCAAGTCCTCTTGTCATCGTTATTTTTCCTCAATAATCGGTAGGCTAACAGAATTCTCAGAGACAGTCCATAAAAACTCCCATCTACTGGCGTATTTCTACCAAACATCAAAAAGAACGGAGAATGCCCAGTTACGTCATGCTTTGCCAAGCGTATCGTCTGAGCGATCTGAAAGATATTTTCATCCCAGGTTTTGTGGGAATCACCAATAAAGGAAGCGATAGCCGTTACTAGAACCTTATTCACCCGTTCGGAATGATTTATTTGAGGGTGGTAGAACGCATTATACCATGTTGGCTGAAGCTTATAGGACGAGAGGAAGTTGGTGAACTGTTTGGAAGTAAATTGAGAACCAAAGATGAGGAAATTTTGTTCCAAGAATCTGATGACTGAGGTAGATGTAGCTTTCGTCACCGGCTGTAAAAACAAACTTCGTGAACCAGTCGGTGCAAACAAGAAGATATTGATTACCCTTCTTTGGACGTGGAAAAGGACCCATAATGTCGACAGAAATTAATTGAAACGGAAAATTCACATTCTTGTAGTTTCCCATGAGACCAAGGGGTTTATGATTCGAGGGTTTATTTGCCCCACACGTAGCACAATGTTTTACATGTAGGTAAACTGATTTTCTCATCTTAGGCCAGTAATAATACTCAGACACCTTTGCCAGAGTTTTTGCGAAACCAAAATAACCTGCGGTAGGTTTATCATGATACTGATCTAGAATTTGCTCACGATTTAAGGTAGGCAGTACAATTTTTCAATCAGATAGATTCGATTCGATCTGGTGTAATGAGCGAACATGTTTCTAGAGAACGCCATTGTTCACCGCATAATCAGGGTATTTCTCATTGTCTTCTGAGACTTTTTTTTTTACCATGTCAAGATACCAATCATCCGGCTTCAAGTCGGTAGCACTCAACAGTGAAACATGCCTGGATACAAAGTCAGCAACGACACTCTGAGCACCCTTACCATGTTTAATGGCAAAAGAAAATTGACTCAAACATAAACACCAGCGAGCCAATCTACTCGTAGGTTCCTTGAGGTGATGCAGCCATATCAGAGAAGCATGATCAGTGAAAACAGTAATATTATCAGTACACTCAACATAACCACGAAAGTGTTCGACACCAAACAAAACAGCAAGGCATTCCCTCTCAGTCACACTATACTTCCTTTCCTGTTTAGTTAAAGTACGACTGGCATAAGCGATAGGATGTTCGAAACCTTCAGTCTCTTGAAAAAGAACAACGCCAATGCCTACATCGGACGCATCTGTGTGTATAGAAAAAGGCTTTTCGAAATTAGGTTTTTGCCAAAACTGGGGCGGAAACCAAACGTTTCTTAAGCAGTTTAAATTCCGCCTCTGCTTCATCTGTCAATTTAATAGACTGACCTTTCTTACGACCATGTAATAACGCAGTTATCGGAGCGCTGATAGTGGAGAAATCCTTAATAAATCTACGATACCACTGTAGTAGACCTATGACTCGACGTACCTCAGTAGTATTACTTGGTGATGGGGCTTCCAGAATACTGGACGATCCCTGAGGGTTCACCCGGCTAGGAAGCATCCCGACCGGCCGCAGAAGCAGAGCGGATCTTCGGCGGCTGCACGTCCCGCGAAGCCACCGCGGCCGCAGCAGCCTGCACCTCTGAAAGGCCAACACCCTCCCGCTGCCTCAGGTCATCCCTCTCCCGCCTCCGTTTCTGAGCTCACCACTTCATTTTCCTCTCTCTCCTTTGCTTTCTTCGCGACTCCTCGCCTTCGGCCCTTCCTATGGACACGTCCATAGGGCCGGCCGGAATCGCAGCCAACGAAGATCGCCTCTCGTCGCTCCCCATAGCAGCAGTCTCCCCGACGGAACCGAACGGTTCCACCCCGGACCCCACGCTGGGAGAGCGGAGGAGCGTTTCCTCCAGTTCCCTGCTGGAACTACTTAGAGAGACAGGGATCTCTCTACCTTCTACCTCGTCATTGGATTTTGGCACGTTACCGTCTTTGCTTCTTTGTGTCTCCATGGTTGCTTGAGTTTTTTTAAAGTGGATGGTGTGCTTATGGTTTAGTGAGCGTATAGATAAGGTAGATCACCCCACCGCGGCCCGGCGCTTCATCCATGTTGAGACTTGATTTTGTTAAGAGCGGCTCTGCGGCCACGCCGTGGCAACCAGAAACGTGCAGCTAACCCCCTGTTCCGGAGCTACCCGGTGCTGCTGACACGATCGAGCGTTTTTCGAATGGATAATAGGGCAGCCCCCTACACCGGCCAAGGCAAGGGTGGGATCCTGTACTGTCCATACGGCGCCAGGTGTGCCGTACCTGGTTCGCACAGCGCTGCCAGTTCAGAGCAGGCTCCGTTCGGAGTCCCTCCTCGAAGTCCACGCCGAAGCCCGAAGAGCCCCCAACCCGATCTATGTGTGTCGTGTCTGTGTTTGTATGCGTGTGTGTGGCATGTGTGAGAAGGAGCGAGACTTTAGTAGACCATCAGCCCTGGGCGTTCTTCCAATTGCCGACAGTCACGCCAGGGTTGCACGTGGAGCCAGCCTCAAGGAGTCCAGTAGCTAAGCCACGCGCCGGTCAATCAAGAGGACAACCAGCGCATGGAAAGGCTAAGATACCACACCCCCCTGATGTTCATATAACATTATCTGCAGAGGAACAAATATTGTAATAAAAAGTAGAGAATTTGGATTGTTACATAAAACTGTAATCTGTGTCTCTGTATTCTATGGTTCTGAGACCTGAGTCTGTAACAGGTTAAACATATTTAAAAAATTCAACAAAACTACATAGAAAAACACTTTAATGTTTTCTCATTTTTAGAGGGTGCAAAGGTAAGAGGAAGTAACCTCTTAGAACCGTCTCATGATAGTCTACGCTGTCGTATCAGTTAATTAATTGATGGATACTGTATAGACCGCAGTGACATAATATTCGCTATAAAGTATTAAAAAACAACTTTTTATCACTGTGATGACCAGTGAGGCCAGACAAAAATCAAAACCATAAAGCTGTCACTTAGTTGAAAAAGTTAACAAAGAAGAGGATATGGTGATGTTTTCTTTATTCTGTTTATAGAATACTTGTTGTTGCAAGATATTACGAAATAATAAAGAGGAATTGTTTACAATAAAGTTAGATTTTAAATTATACCAGACAAATAAGAGATGCACTCACCTGTGTAATGGACTGTATCTTCACGTGGGTTTTAGGGTCTTCTTTGGAGGTCGGGCGACTATCTTCACCCCAAATGAGGCAAAAAATTATGTAACAAGAAAATTAGACCAGAAAATCTGGAGCACATCCCTAGTCTGGAGTACTAGCAGTTTTCAGGACGACTGATTCTAACGCAGTGACGCTGGTTTACGTCGCGAGAGAGAGAGAGAGAGGCTGTCACAAAATCTGCCCCCTCTCCTCCTCTCAGTGGTGCCAACCACGGCGAGCAGCAATCCCTAAATGTCTGGCGGCAATTTCAAATTCAAAAATATATACAAACTTGCATCAACATTCCGCCCACCAAATAAGGACTACTTATTTCCGATTAAAAAATGCAAAGATTAAATTAAATTGGTAGATACACACTATAACTAACTATACAAATGGGAGATGCGTACTGGCCGTTTACTGCGAAGGTAAAGGGCACAGCTTGGTCATAGGACGATCTAAAATACTTGTGCTTGTTCGTACTTGAGCGACACGGGCAACGCCATCACGACCCGGATAGAGTTTCAATATGCGCCCTAACTTCCACACAAGCGGAGACACTGTCTCATCTTTGATGACAACGAGAGTACCAATCGAAGGAGCTTCTTGGGGGGTAGACCACTTATTGCGCTGCTGCAAGGTGTGCAAATATTCACTTTTCCAGCGTTTCCAAAAATCTTGATGCATTTTGGAAACAAGTTGCCAACGAGAAAGTCTGGTAAGTTTGACATCAGTCACGTCTGGGTCAGGTGGGGCACAAAGAGGCTCCATGGTCAAGAAGTGCGCAGGGGAAAGCGATGTCATGTCATTGGGGTCTGTACTAAGACTACAGAGCGGTCGGGAATTAAGAACTGCTTCAATCTGTGCCAGAACAGTGGTCAGTTCCTCGAATGTCAGAACCTGTGTGCCAACAACACGACGCAAGTGAGTTTTAATGGAACGAACCCCTGCTTCCCACAGTCCTCCAAAGTGCGGCGCTGATGGGGGATTCCAATGCCACTCAATTGACAAGGAATCAGTCACCTGATGTGCGTATGAAACCAACAATCGGTTGGCCCCGACAAAATTAGTGCCGCAGTCACTGTAGACATTGTCACAACGACCTCTTCGAGCCACAAAGCGCCGAAAAGCAGCAAGAAAAGCCTCCGAGGTGAGGTCTGATACCGATTCAATATGCACAGCTTTTGTGGTCATGCAAACAAAAATACACACATATGCCTTCGCACTTCTGACACCACGATATCTTCCCTGGGTAACGAGAAATGGACCGGCAAAATCAATTCCAGTGTGAGAGAATGGTTTCAGCTGAGAAACTCTTACTGGAGGAAGATCCCCCATTACAGGTGTCAAAGTTACCGGGCGAACACGGAAACAACGATAACATTGCCCAAGCACACTATTAATTGCCCGGCGGGCCGAAAGAATCCAAAAATTTTGTGACAACAAATACTGCAAGGTACGAGGTCCAGGATGTAAGTGTTTCTGATGGACACTACGAATCACCAAGTCAGTGAGCAAGTGTGAACGTGGCAGAAGCATGGGATGCTTTGCATCAAACGACAAGTCCGAGCATCTAAGTCTACCGCCCACCCTGAGAACACCATTCCTATCCACAAATGGGGCCAGCCTACGGATAGACTTTACACAAGGTCGACCATGCTCAATGTCACGCATTTCCCTCTGAAACGCCAACCTTTGTACTGCTTTAACAAGAAAAGTCAGTGCAGTGTAAAGCTCCGCCCCAACAAACACGTTTGTAACCGTTACATGGCATTGGAAGCTCAATAAAGTATCATCGTAACATTACACTGTTACCTAAAAATGACACAAATGTACTTTGC
This sequence comes from Tillus elongatus, assembly GCA_964006375.1. Lineage (NCBI taxonomy): Eukaryota > Metazoa > Arthropoda > Insecta > Coleoptera > Cleridae > Tillus > Tillus elongatus. Next base: position 149,815,332 of record OZ023262.1, read on the forward strand.
AAATGGAGCACATTTAGGTAACAAATGAAATATTGCATACCATCAAGTATTATAACATAAAAGCTATGTAATATTTTTATGTAACATGCACATTATACAAATTTCATGGCGTTCTATAGTTTTAACGCACACACTGATAACAACGTAATATTTTTATTTTACATTAAATCAGATAATTATCAAACCCAGCTAATGACATGTTAATTAAGAAAACCTGTTAACTGAAATATGATTTAAACTTTATACCTCGTCAATAATTTATTTTGATATTATATTTATCTAAATAAAATAAACGGGAAATAAGTGGAAATACAAATTAACACCTATATGTTCCAGGCATTTTCGTCGTTTTGTTCGGGCAACTGCGCAGAGCGAGAGCGAATGTTGAGTCATGATGTTTCTTTTTGCTAATAGGATTATGAGGTTATGTTATGTTTACTTTGATTGTGCTCGTGTTTGTGATTTATACTGTTTTCTTATTCCTCATACAAAAGGCAACGTCAAAATGTTGTGGTAAGTATTGGATTTTATTTTTCTCTATTTTTTAAAGATTACAGTATTTAATATAAGGTTTAAGAGTTTATGTTTTGTGCATGAGTTTATCGACAAAAGTGAGGACCCATTGTGAAGAACTACATTAATGTGGGTGTTGAATTCTTATTGGTGTTTCATGTTAAAATGAATTATATTGTATATTTTGAATCTATGATTGTGTTATTCTAGCGTTTTATGACCGAATGTGATTTAACCTATATGTTTTAATTGCAGCATACGTTTCTGATCATTATTATCGAAAGGCTGGAAATGATGCACACAGCGAATTTAAACAAAGCCATTCCGGTAATTCTGCAGTTGAATCCGGTGAAGCGGCAGAGTCGTCGCGCACTGGAATTTCGTCATTGGAGTTCACGCGCTGTTGCCACATCCTTCTCTTTATCGACTTTGTAAGGAAATAATATTTAGCACAAACTTAAAAGTCGGGACGCAGCAAGTGCGCTCTGGTAGCGAATTTCTATACAACTTTTTTTAATGTTAAGTATGTTTTTTTTATGAGACAAAATGTAAGTCAAACTTCAAAGGTCGTGACGCAGCAAGTGCGCTAAGGTAGTGAATTTCCAGAGAACTATTTTGAATGTTAAATATGCTTTTTTCATAAGACTTAAAATGTAGTACAAACTTCAAAAGTCAGGACGCAGAAAGTGCGCTATGGTAGCGAATGTTCCTAGAACTATTTGTAATGTGAAATATGTTTTTTCATGAGACATAACATTTAGACAAATTAAAAAAGTCGGGACGCAGCATGTGCGCTATGGTAGCGAATTTTCATAGCAATGTTTCGTATGTTAAATATATTGTTTTAATTACACATCAAATTTAGACAATCTCGCTAATCTCGCCCACAGGAGAAAGGTTGGACTGTAAAATAACCCACTTTTATTAAACGGTTCGGTACAAATTCTCGTACGTTTGCAGATAGGCACCTGGGCTTTACCTATGATGAAGTATTTTGGCAAATGAAATACAGAAATTAAGTTTATTGTGACGGGCAGTAATAATTTCTTTTATACCTATAATAAAATAGAAAGGAAAGGTGAATAAAAATATGTATTAAAATGTCATAAAAATTAGATTGTTTGGAGATATATTTGCCCGCTTAACTGAGAATAAGTATGACGCCTCAAGATGCCGTAAGATGCGAATCCGGTTGCAAAAACTATCAGTGTCTCATCCAGTAGCCCACAATCATGATTTTCCGCAGACCCCTGCCTTTCTGTGAGGGTAGGGATCCTTAACGTGCCCAACATCGCATGGTCACGGGACCGACGGCTTTACGCCCCCTCTGAAGGGCGGAACGTGCAGATATTCAACTTTCTGAAATACAATGGCAGAACCTCGGTAGATGTTAATGCTACAGTTTGTACTGAAAAAGTGTAGAAAAAGTACCCTGGGAACGAACTCAGTACCCTTAGGTCCAAAGGCCTCAACCACCGAGGTTCTAAATGCACACAGAATATTATATATTATGGTGAAAAAGAAATGGAATGTAAATTGCGCTCCAAAACTATGTATTCGGAAAGTTAATTTAACCTAATCGAATTAAAGTCGCTTACTAACACAATAGACAGCCACCAAATTTTATAAAATTTTGCGTATTTATTGTCAAAAATGACTTGTCCACATATATATATATATATATATATATATATATATATATGATTATTTAAAAGGCACAGCCTATCTTGTAACATAAAGCGTTTGTACAGTGCAGTCGGTTGCACTGTACATAGTCATGTCAGCTTTCATAGCGAATTTCTTCTTCAAGGTTTCCTAAGTCTTTTCATAAGCTATTATTTTATGGATGTTCATTACCATAACGCAATTGCTGCCTCAATATAGGTGATTTCGAAAATTTTCCGTTTTACTTGATAAATTATATCATACTCCCTACCATAATGCACATGTATTTATTATATTCGTGTTCATTAGCGTAAAACACTTGCTGCGTCAATATAGGTGTATTTTAACATTTTTCCGTTCACCTTGATAAATTATATCATACTCCCTACCATAATGCACATGTATTTATTATATTCGTGTTCATTAGCGCCAAACACTTGCTGCGTCTATATAGGTATATTTTTAAATTTTTTCTGTTTTTCTAGCTCAATTGTATCATACTCCCTACGATAACACACATGTATTTTATTCGTATTCGTTACCGTAAAACACTTGCTGCGTCAATATAGATATATTTTACTTGCATACCTATATCATACTCCCTACCATAACGCACATGGATTTATTATATTCGTACTCATTACCGTAAAACACTTGCTGCGTCACTAATGGTCAATTTTTTTTCCGTTTTACTTGCATAATTATATAATACTCCCTACCATTACGCACATGGATTTATAATATTCGTGTTCATTACCGTAAAACACGCATTATTATACCATACGCTACCATAACGCACTTACTGCGTGCATATTTATTTTTATGAATTCCCGGATCTTTTAATTTATTTCTACTACTAGAAGGATGAGGCAACAGCGCGTCAACTGCAACGACGAAATTCTATGCGCGACGACTCTGCCGGTTCACCGGATTCAACTGCAGAATTACCGCTATTCCTATAACAAGTTCAGAATTGATTGCAGCTAGATCAACCCAAGAAATATAGTAAGGTGAGCAGCAGGCTCAATGTTTTAAACATTGCCAAAGGTAATGTAGTACTTAGTTTTACATGATCAGCTGAGTCATCTGAACTTATTGATAAAATTTGCAACTGTCGTTACCTACTAGGCAGTTCAAATTTACCGGAGCTGAGCTCTTGACACAAGCAATGACGACTGATTTGTTAAATAATCCCAAAAGCAATTTTAATATGGATGATACTACTCTAGTTATGGTTTAAAGTTGCAGTTATATTTAATTATGCATAAAAACTTCAACTTATGTTTAGATTTAATTTTGAATTTCAAATTATTCATATGTTTTAGTTAAATGTGAACATTATAAACAATTTTAAAAGTAAAATTGAAATTATAAATATTTTAATGCAATAAGAATGTATTATATTTTATTGTTTTCTTACAAATGTTTAATAAATTGTTTTCAATAATTTTTTGTTTTGTTTTTCTAAACTATTATTGTGTGTGGTTATATATAGAAAAAGCTCTACTCCTAACAATAAAATGTAACATGTAATGTTACTGAAATTGTCAATAAATATATCTGATATATATGCCCAACTATGTTACATAGATATATCACAGTAGGAACTATATGCATGACATTTCGTGTTACATGTAACTTACAAGTTCATAACAAGTTACATAAATGATACTTTTGTAAAGAACAAAAGATGATATCAGTTATGTGAATGTTACTTAACTGTGTTTGTTGGGGCCTCACTCAATGCGCCCGAAATTCTGTCCTTCCGGGGTAATTTCAGATTTTTGACAAACCTCATACTGTAAGCAATGATACCTTGAATTTTCCTCAGCGAAGAATACCCTTCTAACAAATTCAGCGGCCAATCACACGAAACAACCTTTGTCATGCACACAACTTGCCTCTGCTCCGACATCATGACATCAGACTCTTCACCTAAAGATTCTGCGCTAATCCATGTATCGGATGGTTCGGACAAGAAAGCCGGACCCGTCCACCATAGCGGGTGATTGAGAAGCTCATTAGGAGTAAGTCCGCGCGATGCACAATCTGCAGGGTTGATTAACCCCGAAACATGTGACCAGCAACCAGGGGGTACCTTTTCTTGTATGAGCGCCACTCTATTGGCCACAAACGTTTTCCATCGATGGGGAGATGACTTAATCCACTGAATGGCAACTGTGGAATCAGACCAGCAAAATATATTATCAATAGAAATAGTCTTTCGGTATGTAACCTGAACGAACTCCATCAACTCTGCTAACAAGGCTGCTGCACAAAGCTCCAATCGGGGTACTGATACTTTTTTTAGTGGGGAGACACGAGACTTAGCACACAAGAGAGATATCTTTATGGCTCCGCTGGCGGATACAACACGAAGATAAATTACGGCCCCATAACCAAGCTCAGACGCATCCGAGAATCCATGCAATGTAGAAGAAGTAGTACCTTCAGCAGACACATACCGCGGAATTGACAACGATGACAAACAAGAAAGTTGCGATTTGTATGTGTCCCACCTGGATTCGACTTCTAGTGGTGGTTTTTCATCCCACGAAATGCCTAGCTGCCACAGGAACTGCATCAGCTGCTTCGCAGAGAGGGTGAGGGGAGACAAGAAACCCAAAGGATCAAAGATTCTAGCAAGCTCTGACAGTATGTTACGCTTGGTGCATTTGCGTTCAATTGGATGTACCTTGTACGAGAAGCAGTCAGTCATTGGACACCACTGTAGTCCTAAAATCTTGACAGACACTAAGTCATCAGAGTCGAAACACAGAGATTGCTGATGACTACTGGGGAGAGACGCAAGAAATTCGGGATCATTGCTTGCCCATTTTCGCAACTCAAATCCAGCCTCTCCGAGCATTCCTATCAGTTGAGATTTCACTTCAATTGCAGAATTGGAATCTGGCACACTAGTTACTATGTCATCCACGTACGTGTCAGACCTTATGACGTCTGCTGCAAGAGGATATTTACCACCTAAATCTGTTGCCACCTGTAAGAGGGTCCTAATGGCAAGATAGGGGCTAGAAGCAACACCAAAGGACACTGTATTGAGTCTGAACTCTTGCACTGGCTCAGAATTGGAAAACCGCCAAAGAATGCGCTGGAAGTCCCTATGCTCCTCTGCCACCAATACTTGCAGAAACATTTGCTTAATGTCTGCAGTAAAGGCGACTCGATGAGCCCGAAAATTCAACAGGACTGTCACAATATCCTGCTGCAACTTGGGTCCAACCAATAGGGTGTTGTTGAGCGAGACGCCATTTGAGGTCTTAGCACTGGCGTCGAACACCACCCGTAACTTTGTAGTGGTACTTTCGGGTTTCAAGATACAATGATGAGGGATGTAGTAGACGGCACTAGGATGTGATACCTTACACGACACAGGAGACATGTGCCCATCGCTCAGATACTCACGCATGAAAGCCACATACTTTCTACGGATATCTGACTCTTTGGACAATCGTCTCTCTAGAGCATGAAGCCGTCTCAATGCCATGGAATGTGACTCACCCAGATCTGGCATCCCATCACGAAATGGCAGGCCCACGACATATCTACCATTAGAGTCACGTGAATGAGTGTCCTGGAAGATCTTCTCACACAGGGCATCTTCCGGACTCGCTAATGTGCACTGAGGCACTTGCTCCAATTCCCAAAATTGTCTGAGAGTTTTGTCCAGAGAAACATCGACCGACGTACAAAAGGAATCAACCACTAAATTCGATTGGGCTGGTACACTACCCAAGATTACCCAACCAAACACTGTATTGATAGCAGTAGGTTCCTGATCCTTACCCTTTCTAAGTCCCGGTAACAATGCCATTGCATATATATCAGCACCCAATAAAATATCAATGTCCCCTGGCTGACCAAAAGTATCATCCGCTAAAGCAAGGTCTTTGATATGATTCCAGACATATGATTGTACGTCCGTTGAAGGTGCCTTGTCGCAGATTCTGGGAACCACAATAGCATCGATATCGAAACTAGGATTAGGTTTGTCCCGAGGTCTCAACCTAAATGAAGTAACCCCCAAATCAGTAACGGTGGCCATCTGATTTATCCCCTGAATTGGAACAGAAGCATGTGACTTCGACAGAGAAAGTTTGCTTACAAGGCGCTGCGTAATGAAATTTGCCTGACTTGCACAATCGAGCAGCACACGACATCTATGATACACCCCATAAGCATCACACACATCCACTTTACATGTGGCAAATAATACAACAGGGAAGCTGGGAAGCGTGCTTGTCAATACGACTTGACCGGTTACTTGGTCGGGTCTGTTATCACCTTGCTCACATGTTTGTGTATCAGTCTGACCAGAGCTTGATGTAAAATGCAAATATGTGTGATGTTTCCTAGTACAAACACGACAATTAAATTTCGAGGTACACCCTGCGAGTTTGTGAGACCCAGCCAGACAATTATAGCACAGACTTTTCCTCTTCACTAAGGTATGACGATCCTTAGGAGACATTTCTAAGAACTTGTCACATTTCGTCAATGAGTGTTCCCCCTGGCAACACACACAAGAAATTGATGAATCTGACTTACTAACACTAGTCACCAAAGAAGTGGTTGGTTTCGGCTGCACGAACTGTTTCCCTTTCAACATTTGAGGACCCTTCTTCACTGAGACCGGTGCTACGGTTAGCGCAGATGTTTCAAGAGCCTTGCACTGTTTTTCTAAAAAATCACTAAGGTGCGAGTACGTGGGGACCTCACAGTCACCAAACTGTATTTCAAATTGCTTTCGGATAGAGGAATCTAACTTTTGCAAAAGGAAATTGAATTTCGTAAAGTCCCACAAATCATACTGCTGCTCTTGATATAAATCTAACGCACATACGTTTTCAGTAAATGTTGTCAACAAATTCCTTAAATCTCGAGATGAATCGCCTGACACCTTCGGAGCATTAAGAATAGCTAACCAGTAATTCGTAAGCAACACACGTTTATTTTCATACCTTGAAACTAGCGAATTATATGCCACTTGGTAATTATCCGAAATGAGGGGTAGGTTTTGAACTATTGAAGCTGGTTCTTTTGTCAAGGAAGCAAGAAGATACTGGAAACGCTCAATATCTGACAAAGTGTCATTTTCATGAATCAGAGTCCTAAACAAATCGAAAAAACGTGGCCACTGACCAATCGCCCCGTCAAATTTCGGAATATCGATCTTAGGCAATCGAACATTACGTCTGCCACCCGTTCCACTATCAGAGTGAGCCTCATTATCGAGCGACTTAGCTACATCGGCAGCATCAGCAGTAACCTTACCACAAATTTCAAAATAGATTGACTTGATGCTGTACTGTATGTTGTCGAAGTCTGTCTGAATCTCCGATTGTAAAGCCAAATTATCCTTATCCTTCATTAAAGACACGATGTCCAGATGTAAAGAATCAAACAAATTTACAGAATCGTTAAGACCTTGGTATCTGATTCTAAATTCATTCCTTTTTGTGGGTTCAGCCTTGGCGTCTAATGCAAACCTTGATAGGTGTTGCACTCGATTCATAACAGAGTTACGTTTATTTATCAACCTTTCCACCTCCATTTCAAAAATGACAAGAAACGAAAAGGCAAACTAGAAAAGACTGATATAACCTGAACCCAATCGGATGATAACCACGTGTTTCACGTCGAAAAAAACACGTTTCAAACAAGTAACAGAGCTCGAAAATCGCCGATTGCGAGACACTGAAAAACAAAACAATTTTGACGCTAAAAGGCCGTAAAACAAATTAAACAAGCAAAACAATTACACTAACACGGATTTGCCGACCCGAACACGTGTTCTAACCAAACCCTGGAGGCTATAAATTACGATTTTTAACAACAAAACCGCCAAACACGTGTGCATAAATTCACGATATGAACACCCACAAGTGTCAATTCTAATCAAACAAGCATCCGGCTCGAAGGACCAAAATGTTGTTGCAAGATATTACGAAATAATAAAGAGGAATTGTTTACAATAAAGTTAGATTTTAAATTATACCAGACAAATAAGAGATGCACTCACCTGTGTAATGGACTGTATCTTCACGTGGGTTTTAGGGTCTTCTTTGGAGGTCGGGCGACTATCTTCACCCCAAATGAGGCAAAAAATTATGTAACAAGAAAATTAGACCAGAAAATCTGGAGCACATCCCTAGTCTGGAGTACTAGCAGTTTTCAGGACGACTGATTCTAACGCAGTGACGCTGGTTTACGTCGCGAGAGAGAGAGAGAGAGGCTGTCACAAAATCTGCCCCCTCTCCTCCTCTCAGTGGTGCCAACCACGGCGAGCAGCAATCCCTAAATGTCTGGCGGCAATTTCAAATTCAAAAATATATACAAACTTGCATCAACATTACTCTCTTCTTAAAAAGTACATATGTAATTTAAATCAAATATATATATATATATATATATATATATATATATATATATATATATATATATATATATATATATATATATATATTTCACCAACACACCACGAGGGCTTACAGCCTCAATACTATCGTACCGTGGGTGTCGACAAGGAGGAAAGAGGCAACTTGTTAATCCTGGACTTGAAGGTTGGGAGGTTCGGAGGAGAAGGAAAAACATGTGCCGGCAAGGAATTCCAAAACTTAGAACTCCTCGGAACAAAAGAGCGGGCATAACAAGATGTTCTATGTCTGGTGACGTGGACAGTAAAAGGGTACATTCGCTTTGTTTCCCTGGTAGATCTGTTGGAGGCAGTTGGAGAAACTATAGAAGAAAGCTCCTCCTATACTTACAAAATCTGCTACACCTTTCGATAAAACAGAAGTGGTCGGATCACGCCCAGTCAGCGATTAAAGCCCACTCACTAGGGGATCACTAAATGTAGCCTGTATCACCAAAAGGCTACCGAACCCTTCTCCACAGTGTTACCCCGGTACTCTAATCGTTACATGGGTCGGAGTTTCGTGCAGAGGTCGCAGACACCGTCAACAGGGAGTAAACCCTTTAAAATCTGGCGCCCGAGATCCGTCTATGGTAACCGTCAATCTGTGTCACTGAAAAAAAGGGTCTGCAAGCCAAGGCCTCGTCACAATGTACTGCTAGCACAATATATAAAGTGATTTAAATTACTTATGTGCTTTTTAAATTACTTATTTAAGGAAATGAAGATTTTGTGTTTGTCGGGTACCTATGACTCACTGTAACATATTTCAGTTAAATAAAAAATCAGACATGTGATTACATACCCTATGCGATATAGACACTATCTTTTTAATTAAGTCGATTCTTTTAATTTGAAAGACTTAAAACCTATAGACTTCTTTTGACCCTAAGGAGAAGATGTGTGTATATATATATATATATATATATATATATATATATATATATATATATATATATATATACATCTTATCCTTATATTCAAAAGATAGTGTCTATATAGCAGGGTATGTAATCACTTAAATATGTTGTTACAGTGAGTCATAGGTACCCACGAAAGCACAAAATTTTCATTTCCTTAAATGAACCAACTATTACACACTTTATATTCACACAATTTATATTCAAACCTAGCTAAATGAGATATGGTTTAGTGTTAGAAAATTAAAGACAGCACAAATGAGTTCCACAACTTTAAGGCTTCAAATATTTAAATTAAGTTTATTTAAACTAATATAGGTACAAAACATTTAAATAAGGTAGGTACCCACGATGTTTAAACCAGAAAATGTAATATTCATTTGTTTTAGAAGAATGTACCCACCATGTTTATATCAGAAAATGTAATATTCATTTTTGTTATAGAAGCACTAATTAATTTTATATTTAAATTTCAAGAACTTGTAGCAGCTTTTCTGTTTAGTGAGGGAAATGGATGTGTCCAAACTATAAACATAAACATATGGGTTAAACTAAAGAGACATATGAACAAAATTAAGTAGACCATTTTTTAATTTTCTTTGTAATGTATTTACACTTTGCCTTTAATTACTTAGAGGCTCGGTGGTTCAGTAGTAAGAACATCTGCCTCTGAACCGAAGGGTACTGGGTTCGATCTCAGGGTTCTCCTTTTACTTTTTCAGTACATACTGTAACATTAACATCAACCGAGGTTGTGGCATTTTATTTGAGTAAGTTGAATCTCTGCATGTTCCGCCCTTCGGAAGAGGCGTAAAGCTGTTGGTCCCGTGTCCATGTCGATGTTGGGCACGTTAAAGATCCTTACCCTCCCTACAGAAAGGCTGCGGTTCGGCAACATTTCCAGTATATCGAGGTGAAACTACTCCCTGGCGTCAGTGATTGGCCTTAGTCGCAAAATAGACCAACGTTACACACCTTGAATTACTTTTATGTTAAAATACGTATTTTCTTTAGAAACTGTAGCTTGTATAAACAACATTATGCCAAATTGTATGACATAGCTAGATGCTGCATACAATTTCATTATAAAGCCCTTACATCTATAAATGTAATCCTGATTAGCCATTTGTCGATAAAAATGAAAAATTTTTTTTGCTTAAAATTAATTTATGGTAGCCGACATAAAACAGCAATTTCATTGTATCTTAAACATCGGCCTAAGAGCTTTCCATTTGGTTACACAATTATATTTTGTTGCCTAGTACTTTCTAAATACATTTTTTGTAAAATAAGTGTTATTTAAAGGTCTTAAAGTAGGAACTTCTTTACTTTAATAAGGATAACAGATAGTAATAGCAGCAATGGTGGGGAGGCTAATGCCAGGCAAGTAGGCAACAACGGGCCCTTTTCTCAGATAACAGATAAGTACACTTGGAGAAACCAAATTCAATACAACACAGTTATAAATACCCTAATAAAGTTAGGGTCATCAGTGGATGAAATATTCTGAGAATATTCTTAAGTATATTTCGAGGATGACGCTAACTTTGTTAGTAAAACGAATACGAAAAAAAATAATTAAATCCAGAGTTTTAAATAAGTATGCTACTTTTTCAAATGAAACAACCAAATAGTTTATTAAAAAATGTCAAGAAAATTCACATCCATTTTAATTCTTTTTTTTTAAGAGAACAGAGTGCAAAAGAAAATGGTGACACCTCTCTCTCTCTCTCGCTATATATATATATATATATATATATATATATATATATATATATATATATATATATATATATATATATATATGAATTTATTTTATAAACAGAAAAATGGCCAAGTCAATTTGTCATTCCGCTTTAAGAAATTGGAAACAGTTAAGATGCAGCAGAAACTCAGCAGGACTGGTGAACTCTGCCATCAATCCAGACAAAAGGACATAAATTACTAGAGCAAATATCTTTACTCTGTGGGCAAACATTATATTTTCAACTTTAGACAATTCTGGTCTGATGTTGGTTCGCATCACAGACAACAAAATAAATATGTTAATTCACACTAATTCAAAAAGCAGTGTTTCATGCACTACTATTTAATAATCTATCCTGCTATGGCCACACTTGTCAAAACTGATAACCAAATATATATATATATATATATATATATATATATATATATATATATATATATATATATATATATATATATATATATATATTAAAATTTAAAACATAATAATGCAATATCTAAAATGTATTGTTTTTCTAAGTAAGTACCATTGATACATCACACTTTTTAAAACAACTTCTACGAATGTGAATCACTGGGTCAGGAAAACTTTGCCTATTATTAATTACATTTGGTGTATACTCACAAAAGCCTTCTATCAGAATAGTGTTTTACATTCTGCTCTCTTACCAAGAAAGTAAATCTAAATAAAGGTCAATTCCCTGATGCTCTTACCAAATTAGTTATCAGTTTACTATTTGACTTGAAAAAGATTTATTTAATGAAAATACACTTTATAATGCCAAGGGAACTATTGTCTCTTCAATATTTTTATAAGAAAATACTCTAATTGATGTCACTTATAAAACACTTTAATTTAAAAAATACAAATAAGTTTCATACAAAAAATTATTTTAACATTGTTAGGTTCTAGAAAAGCTAAATTAATTCTGATTAAAAATTGTTAAATGCTCAATGCAAAACAGGTTCAAAAAGTGTTATCACAAACACAGATATTAATGAGATAATTAAGGTGAAAATAAATAAAATATCAGATTTACAAGGGCAGAATCCTATGTAAAATATGACGATGCAGTGTTAAGATACCAGAACATTGCCTCTAGTTTCTGAAGAACAATTGACCTGTTGTTCCTCCTGTTTAAGATTGTCTAATGTCCTAAACCGAATATTGTACTTCTCTCGGTATTCATTAAGTTCGGTCCCTTTTCTTGCAATTTGATCATTTAATATTTCTATCAATTCCTTGAGTTTTTCTTGATTTGTTATTAAAACAGGTAGTACATCTTTCACCGTTCGTTCAGTTAAAACTCCACCGATCAATCGAAAGCATTTCCTATCTTCATTTACGTTCTTCAAAGTTTCAATTACCATTCTAAAAAAAGTATGGTTATAAGTACCAAGTATTTCCAAGATTTTTTTAAATGGCTTATAAATGCCATTACACAAAACAGAATAGATAGATATAAGATAAGCACATTTCTAAATGATCTGAATTTTTAATCTAGAATTTGCCTTACTTTCTACTTACTTATGTTCGTTTACATCTAATTCAATTTCTGATAATTTTGAAGTAAGATTGCGTTGTTCTGCTCTTAGAGTCTGAAAACCATTTATGATCTCATCTGGAGTAAGAGGCTTCGAACTTTTTTTATCTTGCTTCCTTGGATCGCTTGCCATTTTCGGAAAATTAGATGAACAACAGAAAATGATATGCTTATGCTGTGTGCACTAAGAAAAATTAGACAATTGACATTTGGATATGACATAACAATGACAATGACAATAATGACATTGATAATTGACATGACTCAAATAAGCTTAAAAATCTAGAATATAAATTAAAAGGGGTGAACATTAGAAAAAAATGGTACCTGAAAGGTGGTTGTAACTGTCATTATATGACAGTTGCAAGGACGTGATCGTTGTTAAAAATGAGATTCACAAAATAGTTACTTATTATACAAGATACATACAATAATAGCACTATTTTACACTAATTTCCCAACAAACGCTAATGTAAGATATTCACTGACCGTTACAAATTGCAAAAATGAATCATCAAATAGTAGGTTCAACGTGCTATAGTACAGATATAGAAATGCCCCTTCGTGTTGTTTTATATTCCAAGCTAATATATATTTCACAGGATCAACGTTATTCTGGGTTAAGTAGCTAAAAATCTATTAATAAATATATATCATATATATAAGTTCACTTGAAGAATCAAAATCACTACAACACAGGTACAAAAAAAACAATGATTGTTTTACTGGCCACATTAGCATCGTCAGAGGTTGAAGATATCTACTATGATTAAGAAGGTTTAACGACGGTCAATGCTTGCAGTGATGAATCCGTGCACCAGGCGCCAACAGTTGAATAGTTGTGTAAATGTATGAGTTCACCACCCAGTTGAGTTTTTGCTGTATCGCAACTGTTGCCCGTTTGTCAAAGTGGAATCAGAGACAAACATCACAAAATGGTTCATCAGTCTCCAACCGCTGAAATGTACGGGAAATATAAGCAGATGAGCGCTTTGACTCAGCAGTTGGAACCTACTGAACTCAGCATTTAAATACAATAATGTATATGAATGTACCTGCGTACGAGAAAGGTGGTAGCAATACAATTAGATAATTAGATTGGTAAGAAACAGACAAGCATTTCAGTTGGCTGTCGTGTTGAGGTAAACCATGGATATACATAAGCACACTTGGAAAACCACAATCACTACAACGCATTTTTAAAAACCTGACGATCGTTTCACTACCCAAGTTAACGGCATCAGAGGATGAATAATTTTAAATATCTTATATCCACAACTCTATATTTATATTCTTCTGCAGGTAGTCTGTCACTAACGATTTAGGGAGGTCCAACGACACAAAAATTAACATATTTAGTTTGCGGATATATTTGAATTCTGTAATTATCTATCGGACGTGCTTATGCCGGTATTTTTTGTAAAGTCATCTATCAGTAGACTACCCATAGGCGACAGAGTGCGCTTTTTATTATTACTATATTTTACAATAATATATGTACTTTGGGGTACGTACTTTTCGAAGGTGGTTTTTTTTTTTTGGATTCGGTTGTCATGACAACCGTACAACCGCAGATTATGGGAAGCTCACTGGAACTCCATCGTTTAATTTTAATCAGTCAAGGAAAATATTCTTATACTGTGGTTTAGTGCAGTTAAGTATCAAAAACTAGCATCAAGGCGTACTAATTCTAGTTTGGCTTTCGGGCTTCTGCATGCGCAATGATTTACCGGGATAATTAACATGACTCGCAACTCATGAGTTTTTTGCCGTTTTAAACCTCCCTTAGGTACTGTTTACACACAATCCTTCAAACTGACCTTCCTGATCTGCCTTGACATCAGTTTGCCTAATTAAAAGCGCAATGGGGAAGAAAAAAATCAACCCTGCCATATATCAAGAGCATGTGAGCATAATGTATACTATTACCTCCTTTTTTCCTTATTTTAGCTTTTGATTAGGCAAACTGATGTCAGAGTAGATCAGGAAGCTCAGTTGGGAGGATTGTGTGTAAACAGCACCTCAGGGTGGTCTAAAACGGCAAAAAACGCATGAGTTGCGGAAGCCCGAAAGCCAAAGTGAGATTGGTACTGCTAGATCCTAATGTTTCAAAGTCGTAGGTCGTCCGGTCGTAGAGAAAAGAGAAACACTTCTCTATTTCTATTCTATGAAGAAATTTAAAACGGAATCCCCTAAAAAGCGCCCCTGTTTTAAAATATAATTAAATAAAATGTGTATTGTGTATTATAGGTTTTACTGCCGAGATAACTAAAACACTATAAAGTTAAACCAAACACCATGATTAGATACAATTAAATACAAACATAACTAAAATTTTATAATAGGGGTCTTATCCGGTAGCCATCTTAGGAAAAGGATTTTATAGAGCAATTAAAGTGCTCAGTGCTCTCTAATCCCTAAGTTGAAAGTTAAGATTTATTAATTTAGGCGTGAATCGGTTAAAAAAGTTCCCTGGATATTTCTAAAAAAGCCTGTGCTTGATGTTTACTGTTTACGGCAACAAAACACAGGATCGGCTCGACAACAGTGAATGTGTTAATATAAATATGCCACAATTAAATGTTACTTTCTATTTACGTTAATTCGGGTATGATTATTTGTGGATCTAAGGTATGAAGTGATCTGTAGGATACGTTTATATTCTCGTGTATTAGTAAACATAATACTTTGGAGCATTATAACAAATAAATGGTTTTTTGTAATTGTTTACCAACATCAAAATGTCATTGAACTTTTAAATCTTGTATAGTGCTATAGTTATTTAAAGTGTTTGATTATTTTAATAAGTTTTACAATATACACGTCCCCATGACCAACTTTGACATAAACTTTAATAATTGCAAAACGTTTATATGGGTAATGAAACTGCAAGAGACATGGAAACTGAGTCCATAAAATCTGAAAACAGCTCCAGATCAAGACGTTCAAGGGGCCATAGAGATCGCGACAGGGAAAGAAATACTTATAGACAACATTCACATAGGAGTACTAGGTAAGTGTGGTTTTAAGTACATTGTCAAATTGTGGAGATCATGTTGTTTGGCAATCAATTTTATTTTGGACATCAGTTAAGGCCAATAGTCATCACTTGAAAAAACTTGGGGGAGCTATACCCAGATTTTTTAAACAATTGACACATTTATTGGATGTCTAAATCATTTATGATATGAAATTTTACCACACATTTGTAACAATTGAAACCTTAGCCTGATTGACCTAAGTGTAACATTTTGTTTTTCATGTTACACCCTATAATGTGCAAATTAGTCAACCGCGTAATAGACCATTAAAGGCTAAATTATTAGTAGGGTGTCTAAGAAGTTTTACCTCGGAATCCAATTACTTTGAACGAATTAATGTAACACCTTCTTAATTATCTTGTATGGATAAAATACTAAAATGTTTACCAAGTTTTTTGGGAATTGTCGGCTTAACCGCAACTACATATTAAGGTGATTATAATAGAATATGGCCTAAAAACAGTTGTACATACCGTAATAAAGTAAAACAGTATGGTATATTTCGTTTTTAATAACCTTTCAATGATAAACGCAATTAAAACGTTTCGATTTGCAACAAACACATATATTTTTGTTGCTGAGGTTATGACTGTTGTTTCGTTGACATGATAGGCGTTGTTGTCACTTTCGAAGCTATTTACTTGATACTGGGGGATGTCAGGTCAGGTCAGACAGGCCAATAGAGCAGTAAGCACTGTCCGGCAGTGCATTCATTCAATGTGGCAATGCTGCTGAAAATTGACAGTTCGAAACGTGAAATTGGTGCATTTTTTGGAATTTCGTTTGTCAGTTATTCTGTTATTTCTGGTTTTTCCATAAATTTTTTTCCAGATTATAAATCTACGTTTCGTACTGTTTCTTGTGGTGTGCCCTGTTTAGCTAGATTCCACTTGTGGTTCAGTCGACCGTCCCCAATTTTTTTTTTTTGCTTATTATTAATTTTTTTCAGTAAATTTTGAGTAAATTTTCAATTTTATGATTTTAAATGAATATATTTTTCTTATATTTCTATATAATAAATATCATTTGGCTAAAATGGACATTAGGAAACATCGTTTGTAGGCAGGTATTCAAAAAGGGTGGTAGAAGCAAGGAGCAGGTAGCAAAAAGTGGAGGGGAAGTAGAGTGGCTGCTCAGCAGCTGTTCATTAGATTTTGTTTATCGAGATACGTGTTTAGTTACTGTTGTGTATTTTCTGTACTGAATATTTTCAAATTTAATATTTATTTAGTTCTGTATCGTAAGTATTATTATACTTTTATTATCATATTTCTTAATTTTATTGTAAATTAAAAAGAAATTTAGACAAAGTAATATTAAATATGATATTCAATGTATTTCACTCTTTTGTTAAATATTGATAAATGAAATAGTTATATACATTTTACTTTGTACAATATATTACATTCGATCTTAAAACAAATGTTACATTGTTTACTTTTTTCTTTATTGTAGGTATTAAACATGGAAGAACCAACAAACAACGAAAATAATGATAAATTTGTTTTTTATTTGTGATAAATTGGGATCGAGTTCCGGATCAAGCACAGATTTAGGAGAAATAATAAAAATCACCAGAGGATTAAAAACTTTGAGAGCTACTTCAAATGAATGGCAAGATAGATTGATTAATTTTTTACAAACTGAGTTTGTATATGCTCATGTAATATGCAGAGAGAAATACACGAATAAAAAACATATTAAGATTAATAAAAATCAAAACAAGGAATTTCTGCACAGTCTCCACTGAAAAAAAAAAAAAAACTGCGAACTAGTACATCAATGTATTTCGACTGGGCAAATAATTGTGTAATTTGTGGTTTGAAAGCAAATTTGGGTCTAAAAAAAAATTATAAATATATGTAACAGTCTAGGCTTTTGTGCATTGCACAAAGAAGCACGATTATATGAAGTTTCAGCGGCTGTCGCTAGTCCGATATGAATAAAAAAAGGTACTTTTGTGCAATTTGTACATGATAATGCTGACTTCAATGTCAATACAATTGATGGCAGAGGAACTTTCCACTATATGGAATCCATTGAAATAGTTACTCCAGGTGATGGCATAGAGGATAGAGATCCAATTAAACGTCTAAAAAAGATTCCGTCTGAATCTAGCATTACTGAAACAGCAAATATTCCTATTGAAATATACCCAGCGTCCACAGGTGTAGGATATGAAAAAATCAAGATAAAATTATCAGAAAAAGAACCAGATATACAGCAACCTACTATACATAGCCGATTGAACATTCTTGGGAGGTACTTGAAATTCAAGAGTGATAATAAATTTCCTGGATGGAATGGATTCCTGAACCTCTTAACAAATGCACAATATTTCGATGCATCGACGATATTTTTTTTTACCATTTATCAATGAAGCTCCAAGTGATTACAACACGATATATACAGCGATTATTACTTCTGTAGATAAGAAAATCAAATATTTAAGTACATTGAGATTTAATCCTTTTTTGAAAGGCACAGCCAAAAAGACCAGCGTTTTATTGTCATATCTAGTACCTACATCTGATGCAGCATTTGAACATTTAAAAAGATTATATCTACAGGTACAAATATGGTTAGATAATAATATTTCTATTGAAAATTGGGGATGGAGATTTTTTTACCATTTATCAATTAAGCTCCAAGTGATTACAACATGATATAAAAGCGATGATTACTTCTGTAAATAAGAAAATCAAATATTTAACTACATTGAGATTTAAACCTTTTTTGAAAGGCACAGTCAAAAAGACCAGCGTTTTATTGTCATCTATAGTACCTACATCTGATGCAGCATTTGAACATTTAAAAAGAGTATATCTACACGTACAAATATGGTTAGGTAATAATATTTCTATTGAAAATTGGGGATGGAGATTTTTTTACCATTTATCAATTAAGCTCCAAGTGATTACAACATGATATATACAGCGATGATTACTTCTGTAAATAAGAAAATCAAATATTTAAATGCATTGAGATTTAATCCTTTTTTGAAAGGCACAGTGAAAAAGACCAGCGTTTTATTGTCATCTCTAGTACCTACATCTGATGCAGCATTTAAACATTTAAAGAGTATATCTACAGGTACAAATATGGTTAGGTAATAATATTTCTATTGAAAATTGGGGATGGAGAATTTTTTACCATTTATCAATTGAGCTCCAAGTGATTACAACATGATATATACAGCGATGATTACTTCTGTAAATAAGAAAATCAAATATTTAAATGCATTGAGATTTAATCCTTTTTTGAAAGGCACAGTGAAAAAGACCGGCGTTTTATTGTCATCTCTAGTACCTACATCTGATGCAGCATTTAAACATTTAAAGAGTATATCTACAGGTACAAATATGGTTAGGTAATAATATTTCTATTGAAAATTGGGGATGGAGATTTTTTTACCATTTATCAATTAAGCTCCAAGTGATTACAACATGATATAAAAGCGATGATTACTTCTGTAAATAAGAAAATCAAATATTTAACTACATTGAGATTTAAACCTTTTTTGAAAGGCACAGTCAAAAAGACCAGCGTTTTATTGTCATCTATAGTACCTACATCTGATGCAGCATTTGAACATTTAAAAAGAGTATATCTACAGGTACAAATATGGTTAGGTAATAATATTTCTATTGAAAATTGGGGATGGAGATTTTTTTACCATTTATCAATTAAGCTCCAAGTGATTACAACATGATATATACAGCGATGATTACTTCTGTAAATAAGAAAATCAAATATTTAAATGCATTGAGATTTAATCCTTTTTTGAAAGGCACAGTGAAAAAGACCAGCGTTTTATTGTCATCTCTAGTACCTACATCTGATGCAGCATTTAAACATTTAAAGAGTATATCTACAGGTACAAATATGGTTAGGTAATAATATTTCTATTGAAAATTGGGGATGGAGATTTTTTTACCATTTATCAATTGAGCTCCAAGTGATTACAACATGATATATACAGCGATGATTACTTCTGTAAATAAGAAAATCAAATATTTAAATGCATTGAGATTTAATCCTTTTTTGAAAGGCACAGTGAAAAAGACCAGCGTTTTATTGTCATCTCTAGTACCTACATCTGATGCAGCATTTAAACATTTAAAGAGTATATCTACAGGTACAAATATGGTTAGGTAATAATATTTCTATTGAAAATTGGGGGTGGAGGTATGTTTCTAATCAACTTGAACCAATGATGATGAATCAATCTCCAGCTCCGGATAATTTACTTAAAATGTTATTTTGTAATTGTAAAAAAGGATGTAGAAATGTAGGTGGATGTCGAAAAAGTGGTTTATATTGTACTGCAGCGTGTTCACAGTGCAATGGTGATAGTTGTTTCAATGTATCTCTTATCATAAAGATAAATGAAGTTGAAGAAACTGACGAAAACGAACAAATTTAATTTCAGTTAATATTAAATTTGTATAATAAGCAAAATAAATAAATAATTTTTATAAACTTGTTTTTTATTAAAATTGATGTTTTTTACTGTCAATTTTTAATAACATCACGATAGAAATATATTCATGAAATGATTTCTCCACAAAATTAGTTTATTAAGCTTGTAATATCGTAGACTATATGCATATATCTGTCTTTGTTTATTTATTTTATTATTGAATGAGAAGCAACAAATTTTAATGGGTAAACTTTGTAATATATCTTATCAATAATACAATCCGACAGGTTTCAGAATAATTCGTACAAAGTAATTGGATTCCGAGATTTTTGCATTTCAGACGCTCGAGGCACTCCACTATATGGGAGAAATTGCTTTCGTGGTTTTAATAATTAATATTTGAAATAAAACTGCGACAAGACAGGCACATGTGCACTGTTGCTAGACTTTTTCTGTATACGAAATGTTACATATTACATATGCGGTTTGCACTATTATATAAATATTAATATTATTATTACGTTTTATCAAATTAAATTATATCATATGTGTATATGAGAAGGCACAAGGCTTCTGCTCTATATTTCCACATAATTAAGGCAGTTATATTCAAAAATATTTTACATCAACTTTACCAAATCCAACAAACTTCACATTTTGACGTATCAACTATAATCGAATTCTTCCACTTTTCTTTCTTCCATCTTAGAGGGTATGTGAACAATACCATAATTTACCAAGTCACTACACACCAGCATTACTTTTAAATATTTCTTACTTTGTTTTCAAAATTTACACACAAATTAAAACATACAGGTAATATGTGTAAGGCTAGATGTATTCTCACCATAATTAGAACCGCATACAGGTTTCGCTCTAATTAGAGTTCATCTGTACAGAATACTAATTACAGGGAGAACACACCTATAAAGTAATACGGCTATGGTAGCCAGCCTCCTAGATCATTGTGAGATGTACGACAGGGTTTCCATCTCGGTGCGGAACCAGGTAGTATGTTGCCAGGAAGGCTCCAAATAACACAAAATGTTATAAAATAGAGACTGTGCACAACCAACAATTTTGTAAAGTGTCAGCCCTGGTCTATTTCTTCCCTGTAAAGGTGTGTTCTCGCTGTAATTAGTATACCTGTAATTAGTATACCTGTAATTAATGTACCTGTAATTAGTATACCGTACTGACAAGCTCTAATTAGAGCAAAACCGGCCTACGGTTCTAATTATGGTGAGAATACATCTAGCCTTACATAAATTGTCCCTATATTAGGGAAGAAATGGGCCAGGGTTGAAAACTTACAAAATTGTTAGTTGGCTGTACACAGTCTCTATTATATAACATTTTGTGTTATTTGGAGCTGTTGTGACAACAATGTTCTAGGAGGCTGGCTACCATCGCTGTATTACTTTATAGGTGTGTTCTTGCTGTAATTAGTATACTGTACTGACGAGCTCTAATTAGAGCAAAACCGGTCTGGAGTTCTAATTATGGTGAGGATACATTTACATTTTGTGTTATTTGGAGCTCTCGTAACAACATACTACCTGGTTCCGCACCGAGATGGCGACCCTGTGGTACATCTCACAATGTTCCAAGAGTAAAACAAGAGAGTTATGAAGTCTCGAAAATATTTTAGCAGGAGTTAGTGTAAAAAGTGTTGATGCAGCAAGTGCGTTACGGTAGCGAATTTTCATAGAACTGTTTGTAATGTAAGGTTTTTTTTTTATAAGAAAGACATCAAATTTAGTAGATGGTATAACCTTCATAGTAGAAACAATGTACCGTATTTTATCAAACTAACTTTGAGAAAGTATAAAAATTTCCCAAACATAAGTTTTAAACTGACTTTCCTGGCCAACGAAACTATCCAAGCAATTTACACAAAAACTACACTCGCCAGCAAGATATAATTATTCACAGAAAGCTTTTGACAAAAATTTTAAAAAATGTTTATATGAAAATTTGCAAACAATTTGTTTCATGAATATACGCCATTTTTTTTATACAAAAATTGGCTAAGTAATCTTACACAAAAATTACATAAAAATCTTTTCAGGAAAAATTCTAAAAAAAAATTCTAAAAAAGCAAAAATTGTAAAACATTTTTTCACGCGAATTCTCAAAGATTTTGTTACAGTAACTTTTTATATTAAAATTTGCTCAAAAAAATACATAAAACTCAAATTATACACCCAATTTGTAATTAATATTAAAAAAAAGAAAATTGAGAAATGTGTATACAATCACCGGACACGTATGTATTGATGACTTTTGTTTTATTAATGGTCGATAGACTAGTCTTTAGAATTTGTTTCATCCTTTCTTGCATTCTCTCCTTTGTTCTGCTTTTTACAACTTTATCCTGTAATACACATGTTTGCTCACACCCCAGGTATTTGTACAGCTCATTTTCGTCCATAGCTATTATTTCTCCTTCTTCCCTGCCAACCTGGTATGTTGTTTCCTCAATCCATTTCTCCCTCTTCATTTCGTTTATTTGACACTTATCTAGCCTAGACTCCATTTGGATGTCTTTGGAGAATTTGGCAGTAAGGTTAAGGGACTTATTAAGTTCCTTCCTAGTGAACGCATATATCTTAAGATCGTTCATATAGACCAGGTGTGTCAAGCTCTCGTCCGATGTTATGGGGAACCTTGACTGGATTTCTTTAGCTTGTCCGACAGTGGATTCAACGCAAGGCAGAACCATAGTGGGCTTAGCGTGTCACCTTGAAACATGCCTGTCTTGATTTTTTACTCTTCCAACTTCTGTCATTGTATCTGACAGGGTTAATTTTAGATTGGTATTCTAGCTCCACATTATGAGAGATAAAAAACTCTGTATCTGAAGGTCTATTTTATAGACACTTGAGGACGGCTAATAGCCAGGAGTGCAAGACACTATCGGAAGCCTTCTGATAGTAAATATATGCTACCTGAAGAGGGTTCTTCGTTTTATTCACGTGTTGAATTATAGCATCCTATAACTATTTGCTCAATGCCGCCCCTAATGTTTTTGCCCCTCTGCTACCAGTTGGAAATTATGGGTCTGCTTATACACCTTCTCGGTTATGATGGATGTCAGTAGTTTGTAGATGGTAGGGAGGCACGTTATAATGCAGTATTTACTCGGGTGAGGTTGTGGTGGTTCAGTTTTAGATAAAAGGTATGTAATACTAGTTGTAAAAAATTGTAGAGTGTCTTCTGGATGTAGGATGAGGTAAAAAGAAATTTTCGATCTTCTGATGTGTGGCAGTAAGTATTTGGTACCAATAATTATGGATGTTGTAACAGGCTGGTCCCTTCCAGTTGTGTGTTTTACGTATGGCTTTCATCACTTCTGCCAACGTGATTTTATGATCTGTAATTGGTATTTTGTTCTTATCTCTTCCCTAATCCACAAAGCTCGTTGATTGTGCTTTTGTGTGCTTTTCCATATCACAGACCAAAATGTGAGCATGTCGGCATTCTGTGGTGATCGGTTATCTGGTTGGTGTGCGTTGACTGTAGGTTGACTTTTCAATTCTCTGTAAAACTGCTTCTGTTTTGTTGAGAAAAGTTGATTCTGTATTTTTCGCTTATTACCCTTCCTATATCGGCGAAGCCGTTTTGTAATCGCTTGCAGTTTTTTCTTTATTTGGACAAGCACTTGAACACGACTGGTATTCTCGGCGTCGCAATATTTCCTGCAGATAGCTCCTGAATCGCGGATAAGTTTCATTTTGGGATTGGGTTGTTGTAGCTTTCCCAGCTTCTTTCTATACCCCTCTATCCTATTGGCAAGATGAATTTCCCATTATAATGTTTTCTTTTTATGCTTCTGTGCGGTCTCCTTAAATAGGTTCTGATTATGTAGGTGCAGTATGGTGACAGCAGCAGTATATACAATACTATGAAGATCTACAATGTTTTCTTTGTCTTGTATCTGTTGTTAGACTATCCTATTTATTGTTTCCACTATTTGCTTACTGTTTTCGTTAAAATTGACCTTGCAAATCTTAACAAAGTGCCCTACTATAAATACACAGTTAAGCCTGTTCTAGAAAACCCCCGATACAAGTTTTACTGGCATTTTACATGCTGATGGTCCAGTGAATTGCCCACAATAGGCCAAATATGATAGTGGATAAGTCCTTTAAAGAAATGAAATTTATTGGTCATTGGTGTGGACATGAACCCAATAATAAGATACAATGAAAACATCATCTAGAGAGACAGTGGAATGCAGATAATGTAGGTGATCCCAATAATAATGTCATCAACTGGTGTAGTGCCTGGGAATATTCTGAGAAAAATTAAGTGACTGGGTCTAGGAGAACACCTTTACAAGGTATAATTTTTGCAATTGTAAAGGAAATGTCACTTCATCACTCAGAGCCCAACAACTTGGGAGGAGTTCATCTGAGCTCAATTCTTTTGGTATCTGAAATACCCAGGTTGAGTGCATGTTCTGCATTGAAGGAGTGGTAAAGCCGTCTAAGCTAAATCTGTAGTAATAATAACAGAAATGTATTCGGTTAACATGTATTCATCACTATTATCCAAAGACTAAAGAGCAATCGAAAGAGTGGAAGAATTCTGGTTCTCCACAGCCCATTAAATTCCATATAGAAAAGTTGACTGGTAGGGTTCTTGCTTCAGGTGTGCTCTTATTGCAAGCCAACACCTCTCATCATCTGTCATTGATGGCACTACAAACAAGTGATAAAATTGGTTGACCACCCACCCCATTTTCAGAGATAACACCGTCAGACTATTATTTATTCCCAAAGCTCGATATATGCTTGAAAGGTATATTTTTGTCAAACAACGAAGTCATATGTGCCGTTGAGAAGTGGTTTGGAGACCAAGAGAGATATTGTTTTTTTATACGGTTTGGATTTTCTTCATTAACGTCCTACTAAATGTGTAAGTCTTAGAGGAAATTAAGTACGTTGAATAAAGAAAATTTCATTTTTAAAAAATATTGTGTTTTCGGTTGTAGGCTTGTGCCAATTTCGAAAGGTTTTTATATATTTTTCAAAAAGGTATTAGTAAGCTTTTAGAACCTACCTTGATTATTCAAAAGACGACGACAGTAGTATTAATTAATCCAAACTTCAAATTTAAAATGTCAATAATTTAACCCGACAAAGCTGAGACACATTTTTTGTATAAATAACTCAGCCAAGACTAGGTTAAAAAGTTATTATGTCAGTTCATAAATATAATCAATCTAATACTTACTATTCGGTTAGTCTTGATCAAAAGCTCATATTTGTAAGTCCTTCAATACAAGACTCTGGCACCTAATAGATGTTTGTTGATACATATATCTAGATAACCTTAAATTTTATAACGCAGGCGAACTGGATGGGAAATTAATAAAGGAATGTGATGTTAAATTAAAAAGCAGGAGTAAAATACAATTATAAAATCGCTTGATATGGTATGCAGTGCTATGCAAAATACAAATCACATAATCATTGGCAGCAAAAATACAAAAAAAGTGAGAAAAATCCTATTGGTTAACAAAAATGAGGTTCTTAGGTGTAATTAATATCTGCTTAATTACTCCTTCTGGCCATATGAATCTGCAATAAATTGTTAGAGTTGCTTGCCCTGTACAAGATAAATTTCAAATCTGAGCTTAAGGCTCCTTAACATACTTCAAACTGCTAAAAAGATATTCAATGTTTAATATGACCGGCTAAAGAAATGTTACTATATTTTTACTCTAAGGTTTCAAGAATTATTTAATAATTATACATAAATTGTTTTTTAAAGGCCAGCAACTTCTGGATGAGCAACAATTTATACACACAAAAAAAAAAACGTGACCAATTAAACAAATTTGTAGTACAATGTTACAGCGAAAAATAATTCAAAGATTTCATTCAAGTAAAGGTAATCCTAACAGCAATGTCACTATTTAAGAATGTGAAATTTGACTGATCTTAATCTGATTTTTTTAAAGATTTTGAGTAATAGTTTTTTTTTTACGCAAACATTAAAGTGAAACAGGACTTACTTGTTACCGGAACACCCTCAATCAGCTAAGTAGGTCAGTCAAGCGCTAGATGAAACTGCCAGCTGGCCTGATAATCCATGCAGCAGGTGGACTATGTGTTGCACTAAGATAGATGACAACCTCAACTGGATCCAGATTTTATTTTTTATTTTATTTCAACAACACACCACGAGGGCTTACAGCATAAACACTATCGTACCGTGGGTGTCGACAAGGAGGAAAGAGGCAACTTGTAAATTCTGGACTTGAAGGTTTGGAGGTTCGGAGGAGAAGGAAAAACATGTGCCGGAAAGGAATTCCACAACTTGTAAGTCCTCGGGATAAAAGAGCGGGCATAACAAGATGTTCTATGTCTGGTGACCTGGACAGTAAAAGGGTGCATTCGCTTGTTCTCCTGGTAGATCTGTTGGAGGCAACAGGTGGAGGAACTATGGAAGAAAGCTCCTCTGAGTAGTGCCCGTGCAGATAGCTATAAAAGAGATCACGTCGGTGGGCAAGGGATGGCAGCCTTTGGGTGAGGGTAGGGTCACCGATGAGATGTATAGCTCTCTTCTGGAGTCTAGGGCTGGTGTATCTCTTACGGGATAGAAAGCAAGACAGATTTGGTGGGGTTGAGTTGTACAAGATTTCTACTTCCCTAGTCTTATATTTTTTGGAGATCCACGGAGACAGAACCCTCCATGAGTCTGCGATCCTCATCTAATTCGGCTAAAGAGACAGGCGTAGAATATTGTATATTGAATGGAAGGTGCTGTCGTCTGTGTAACTGTGAACTGGGTTGGATGTGCTAAAGAGGAGGTAATTGATGTGGAGAAGAAACAAAGTAGGGGCTAAAGCTGAACCTTGAGGAACTCCTGCATTAATTGGATACAGTTTAGAGGAATGGCCATCCACGACAACAGAAATGCTCTGATTGGAGAGGAAATTTGCTGTCCAGGTACAGATTTTTGGTGGTAGGCTATAGGCCGGAAGTTTATTAAGCAGCACTGAGTGCCAGACCTTTTATTTATATATAATTGACAAATGTTTTGGCAAATATCAGATGAAACTTCAAGCTGACTTAGTAACCTCGAATACATGTCGACATTACCTAATTGGAATTAGGCAACATCAGGAGCAGTCAGCTCGCTAGGGTGACTGGTTTGTGATCTCCAAATCTGATGTTTGTAGAAAACTTTTTAGTGAACTTTTTTTAAACATTTTTAAGCGCATTTTTTAACAAATTAAGTTAACAACAGGAGATAAAAGAAATTCGATTGCTTAAGGCTTAAATAATGGGATTTATTATGTTCAATAGTGGTTAAGGCAAATGTTTAATATGTCGTCCATTTTGCTGCTGTACAATCACCAACCATTCCTTCAAATTGTACACAGCATGATTCAGAATTCTGGTTGAATTGAACTATTTGCTCCCTTTTAATTCTTCCAAATTTTGTGAATGGCTGGCTGTGGCTGTAATCCACTGGGTTAAGATCTGCGGATCGTGGAGGTCATGAATTTACTAAATGTCTGCTCATAACACGATCTTGAAAAAACAGCAGTTAGCAATTATTTAATTGGTCGGTAAATATGCGGGGGTGGTCCATCTTGTAAAAAATCAAGTTTTCAATTCCTTTATGCTCGTTTTGTATCAATGGAATGGCATCATCTCGTAACATTTGCAGGTATTGTTCAACAGTTACAGATGCGACATCTCCCTTCTGTATCTCCTCAAAAAGTATGGTCCAATGATAAAACTAGGTATGAAACCGCACCAAACAGTGACTTTCTTGTCATGAAGACCTCCCTGAACGATTTGATGTGGATTATCTGTTGACCATATTCAACAGTTTTGAGTATTGACTCCACCATTTGAGAGAAATGGGCCTCATCTGTTCATAAAATACGAGATAACCATTCGGGTTTAATTTACATCTGAGCCAATATTCGTAAAGAAAAATCATACCTGATAGGAAAATCTGCATCATTTAATTGACACAGCAGTTTCAGTTTATAGGGATACATTTTTAGGATTTTGCGTAAAAATTTCCAAACTGTGGTGTACGGCATTTGCAATCGTTTTGATATCGAATTCACACT
The DNA here is from genome assembly GCA_964006375.1 of Tillus elongatus. NCBI lineage: Eukaryota > Metazoa > Arthropoda > Insecta > Coleoptera > Cleridae > Tillus > Tillus elongatus. The sequence goes on from OZ023262.1 coordinate 149,843,724, forward strand.
ACTGATTGCTAGCGGATTAGTGTTGGCTATGTTTTGATTTTCCAGAAGAACTTTTGCAACTTGGACATCACTAATCCTTGGTCTTCCTGATCTGGGTAGGTCAGTTATAGACCCCGTTTTATCAAATTTGCTAATTAATTACAGTATGTTTTCATTTCAAAGGGCCCTGTTCTCAAACCAATTTCCGTATGAAATCTTCGTAATGCAGCAGTGTATTTTCTATTTCTACCACAATTGTAATAATATTGTACTAAATCAATTCTTGTTTGTAGGTCCATGTTATTAAAGTTGAAATCGTTTCAATGTATGCTTACGTGAGTTTTATTTTGAGAACAATTCTCTAAATCACGTTGATTCTATTTAACACTTGTATCAGCTGTTGACAAGAGAACTCTTTTGTTTTCCATGGATATATTAAAATCTAATTATTAAAGCACCTATATTCCATTTCCTTTTTGCTACTAGCTTGATTTCTTAAAATTATGTAAGACATTAAAGTATACTCCTTACTTTATGAAGACCCCATATTTTAGTTTAACGGGCATATGTAATAGTGTTTTGTAGGCTTAAGAATTATCAATTTTTTGCAAAACTTTTATTTACATGGAGTATATTTTTTCTAGGAGTAACAAACCTAGAAGAAACGACGATATGGCACCTTTTCAAACAGCAGTCAGCTTAACACCAGACAACCGTGATGGTCAAGAAGTAATTGAAGTGCAGATATTGCCTCAAGACGATAACTGGGGTGAAAACACCACTGCTATTACAGGGAATACATCAGAACAGTCTCAGTCTACAGAAGATGTTAGCAATTGGCCTGGTGAACCAGATACAGGCCTGGGATTTGTGTGCCAAAGATATGTGGGAGCAGTGTTTACATATGTACTGTCTTTGGTAGCTTTTTTAAGTCCCATTGCAATGGTAGTTCTGCCTAAAGTAGGATTTTTCCCAGCATTGTCGACACGTTTAGGTATAGCAGATAGTGTCAAACTGCTAGCCTGTGGTGCCGAATGCAAAGGTCAGTTGGTTTCATTAGCCTTCAAAATGATCATTTTAGCTATTGGTGCATGGGCAGTGTTTCTAAGAAAACCTCGTGCTACCCTTCCCAGATTTTTTCTGTTCCGTTCAGCAATTTTGATATTCGTATTTGTTTGTACGTTTGCTTATTGGTTGTTTTATATAGTGCAAGTAACAGAGGCAGCTAGAGCAGCCACAACGCCAGAGGAAACAGTTGACTATAAAGCATTAGTAGCCTATGCCTGTAGTCTGACTGATACACTGCTGTTTATACATTATTTAGCTGTAGTTCTTGTAGAAATTCGACATCAGCAGCCAATGTACTATATAAAAGTAATACGAAGCCCAGATGGGGCTAGCAAATCGTATGCAGTTGGGCAACTCAGTATCCAGAGAGCAGCAGTCTGGGTTTTAGAAAAGTATTATACTGAATTTCCTATTTACAATCCATATTTAGAACGAATTCCAGTTTCTAAGAGTCGCAAAAACTCATCTAGTTTTAAGTTCTATGAAGTTGATGGTGTCAACAATTCTGCTTTACAACAATCACAGTCTAGAGCGATGCTGGCAGCTCATGCCAGGAGACGTGACTCTAGCCATAATGAACGTTTCTATGAAGAGCATGAATATGAAAGAAGAGTAAAAAAGCGTAAAGCGAGACTGATAACTGCTGCAGAGGAAGCCTTCACTCACATTAAACGCTTGCATAATGAACAAGTGCCTGCAATTCCGATGGACCCACATGAAGCAGCCCAAGCAATTTTTCCCTCAATGGCAAGAGCATTGCAGAAGTATTTACGTGTGACCAGGCAACAGCCTCGTCATTCTGTTGAATCAATTCTAAACCACTTGGCAAACTGTTTAAGCAATGATCTGACTCCTAAAGCATTTTTAGAGCAGTATTTAGTATGCAAACCAGTATTACAGAATGAGAAAGAGAGAAAAGATGTTCAAACTTGGGCTTTGATATGTGAGGAGTTGCTTACTAGACCAATAAGTGATAAAATAAATTTTCAACTAAGGCAGCATGATGTGTCATTATTATGCTCAGTTCATGTTCTACCTCACTTTAACGTAACAGAAGAGGTAGTTGATCCTAAGAGTAATAAGTTTGTGTTGAGGTTGAATTCAGAGACTTCTGTATGACCAATAGTATATTATGATCGATTAATATAGTTTTAAACCTTTTTTTTTTTTTAAGTACGGTCGGCTTTTTGAATTAAACTGCCTAATTTGAAAATTTCTCTAAATCAAATTCTTTATGTATTTTTACAATAGGGATTTGTTTGTAAACACTATTTTGACTGTAGGCTTCTCTGGCTTCACAAGTGCCTGTTTTCTTCTCTGTAACCAGTTTCGCCTATCACTGTACATTATCAGACAGGAGAATATTTTCTATACACATTCATGACAACTGTTTATAAAAATGACAGATGACATCTTTAAAATATCTTATGTGATGTATGTCAATATTTAACATGAAAATGAAAAAAACAGTTTACAATAATAAACATAACAACAATCTTAATAAAATAATTAATTAACAATACCAGCAACAGAAGCAGGTTCTAGATGACGAAAATATCAACATACATTAACATCTTACATTATTACAACTATTTTCAATATAGTTAGATGTATTCTGTTTAATATATTTAATTATAGTCGCTGTCCAAAATAATAGGTTTACAGTGTTGCGGTATTTGAAGTGTGCAGGAGGTCAAAAATCTAAGTTTATATGTATGCATGTCTGTATAGAAGGCGGATGTACTATCTATTTCTCAAAAATATTCCTAATTTCGTCTGAGTTATGTAAATCTGAAATATCTATATAATCGTTATATTATCATGATATTGATGTATTGAAGGATGTCCTGATTGGCAAGTGCAAGCTTAAAGTTTGCCTAAGACTATTATGTTACAATCTGCTTCAGTCACATATCACTGCTTTACCTGCCTTCGCGATGTGCCTACTTTTCGGCAGGGTTGATGTGCGTACTTTTTGGCAGGCTTGATCTGCACATGTTGAGTTTATCTTGATTTATGACCGAATACGATTCCTCATTTCAGCAGCTTCAATAGTAAAATTGGTTAGTTTACATACTAACTAGAGGTGTGCGAAGCTTCGAAATTTCGAAACAAACCCGAAGTCGAACCGAACCTTCGGTTTGAAAATATGTTCACACTAGCGATGTTGAAGTAGTTCGAAGTTCGAAATATGTAATTCTCCAAAATAGTTCGAAGTTCGTTGCTCAAAAATACGTCGAAATTTAACTTTAAAGGCATTGAATGCTGCCAAAGGTATGGAAGTTGTGGGCCTGTTAACTCGGTTGCGCCCCTTTAAACTCGTTATTGGTCTCATTGAGTCAATAGCATAATTTTAGATGATTTCACTCATGAATATTTTTGACAGTTGGTGGGACACATTGAGACACTATTTAGCAAGCACATTTTTTTTTCTTATATATCCTAGCTCCCCAACACCATTTTCAATAAGAACATTATGATGGCGGTGTTCGAAAGCGATCGGTTACGTAAATTTTCAGAATTTATGAGGATAATTGCAGATTGACTTTGGAAAACACTGGTTTCAACATGCTTTATTTCACAACGAGCCAAAACAGTTAAATATTCACAATCAGGAGACAGTTCAAATTTTAGGAGGTTATTTTATACAAATCATGCTCTGTTTGCTAAAACTGCCTGGCCAATACCAAACAACAACAACATATTTTTAATTGAGCTTATCTATAGATCTAGAAAACGAAAAAAGTTTAAAATATATTTTCTTTCTATTTTTGATTTAACTTTGATCCATTTCCACAACGATCGGCACCAGAAGGCATTTTCACCCAATCAAACAGCCAATTTGTCGAACCCCTCCTTTTTGTAAAAAGAATGGGAATCTTTTACATATCAAATATTGTATGTTACAATATTCCTAAATTTTGAATTTAAGGAAATTATATATGAACACTGAAAAATTTTGGGTAGCTCGATGTTCGATTTTGAATTTCTAAGAAGTTCGAAGTTCGACTATGAACCTTAGACATACTATTTCAGAGGTTCGATGTTCGAGGCAACATATTTGCTTGGGTTTGTTCATAGTTCGGTTTGAACAAAACATGTGTTCGCACACCTCTAATACTAACGTATTGATATTTGTTTATGAACTGGTTGGTTATATAGTGTACTGACATTGTTATCTATTATTTTCTCCCAAGCATAATATTCATTTCTTACATGGCTTTTTGCTGGTCGACAATAGGGCTCTGAACCATAGAAGGGTATTGTTGCTGCCCTCTTTGCAAGGCTATCTGCATTCTCATTTCCTTCAATGCCTTGATGCCCTGGTACCCACCTCAAAGTTACTTTGTTGTTCATAGCCAGTTGCTTCAAGGATTTTTTGCAGTTTCATGTCAGTTTAGACTCGGTTTTGAAAGATTTTAGAGTCTTTAGTACTGTCTGACACAGTGTAGATCTCTCTATTTTTGAGCCTTGGTATGCACTCTTGTAGAGGTTTATAGCAAGCATTTCTCCTTGGAACATGGTGGAAGTTTTTCCTAGGGACTTAGCGAGTGTAAAGTTGGGTCCTCTTATTCCCAGCCCTGTTCCCTCCTTTTGTTTAGATCTGCCTGTATACCATACAAATGAGTTGTTTGTCAGCCTTTCACTGTCTCAGTCCCATGCTTGGTGGTCACTTAGGACCACATCAAATGGAATTATGAAGTTCAGTTTGGCTGGCATTTGATCTGTTGGTTTAATTTCATGTTAAATGTTGACATACATCACATAAGAAATTTTAAATCTGTCATTTTTTTTATGTTTTAAAGAATTTTTTAATCAAACTACCTGAATGTAACAACAGATTTTTACTTATAGTTGTCATGAATGTGTATGAAGAAATTCAATTTTCTCCTGTCTGACGACGCTTTAAAGACGAAACCAATTATAGAGAAAAAACATGAATGTGATCTAAATAATTTTTTTAAGATCTAAACAAATCAATTTGAAATTAGGGCAGTTATTAATACTAATAATTCAATGCATCCTGATTTGTTTATGTGCCCGCATCTAGCGATTTCCAATTCCGCTGACATAATTTTTCTGTTGCATATTTATACCATTTATTGTTTGTAATATACATGCTTATGCTTTTCTCTCTTACTTCCTCCATTGGAACAAATAAAAATGTTTAATGAGAATTTCATTTAGAGCAAGTCGACTGTATTATGTTTTACAGAGTGTATGTATTTGGTTGTATGATTCTATTTATTTTATTTATATTGTTTTGCATCACATATGACTTTAAAAACTGTATTTTAAATATTCGATCCTGCTATTTTTTGCATAAATTTTAATTTACAAATAGTAAGAACATTGCTTGATATAATATATTCAAGTCATAAGAATACTACTGTAATTTAGGTCATGAAGTATATTACATCGAGTCACCAGACCTCTATATTTAACATAACTGTAATTTAATTTGTGGCGGTAACTTAAGAGCCTGTTTAAATTTTCTGTCTAAGAATATTGTATTTATGTATTTTATATTATATTTATATTTCGATTTGAAGGCAAAAAATATCTTATAGACCTGTAGACAGTATGCAACTAAAATAAATGTAAAACTTTGATAATATGACACTGTGAATACAAGAGTAGCAAATAAAAAATTAACAAACAGATAAATAACAATTGAAGTCTGGAAAGCTTTTTCAACATATGGAAATGTCAATACAATGTATTAGTAATATGCATCACTATGTTTAAAAGTAGCCAGCAGGCAGAATCAGTCAATAAACACTTATTGCATGAAAATAATTGTGATACTCTACAATATGAAATCAACATAATTTACATTATAAAATAAATTTAAATGCATTGTCTTTAAATCCAGTATTTATTTACTTAAGTAATTAACAAACACAAATTGGATAAAAAAAGCCTGGACGCAGCAAGTGCGTTATGGTAGTGAATTTTCATAGAAATGATCTGGCACTAAATATTTTATTATAACTTTTTTTTCTTATAACATAGATATCTAAATTTTGATGTATAGTTTACTTTTTATATCGTAAACCTACCTACCAAATTTGGTTATCATAGATTTTTTATTTTTTAAGATAAAAATTTTTTCAAATGAAAACCCAAAATTTTTCCAGAAAACCTCGTCCGATTTTTCTGACTAACGAACTTATTAAAGCCATTTACAAAAGGAAGGTACATGCCAAATTATATCAAAATCTGCCTATTATTCTTTGAGATAAAAATTGTTTTCGAATGAAAACTCAAAATTTTCCCGGAAAACCTCGTCCGATTTTCCTTACTAACAAACTTGTCAAAGCCATTTACAAAAGGAAGGTACATGCCAAATTTTATTAAAATCGGCTTATTACTTTTTGAGATAAGAATTTTTTTCGAATGAAAACTCAAAATTTTCCCGGAAAAGCTCGTCCGATTTTCCTGAATAACGAACTTGTCAAAGTTATTTACAAAAGGAAGGTACATGCCAAATTATATCAAAATCTGCCCATTATTCTTTGAGATAAAAAATTTTTTCGAATGAAAACTCAAAATTTTTCCGGAAAATCTCGTCCAATTTTCCTGAATAACGAACTTGTCAAAGTTATTTACAAAGGGAAGGTACATGCCAAATTATATCAAAATCTGCCCATTATTCTTTGAGATAAAAAATTTTTTCGAATGAAAACTCAAAATTTTCCCGGAAAACCTCGTCCGATTTTTGTTACTAACAAACTTGTCAAAGCCATTTACAAAAGAAAGGTACATGCCAAATTTTATTAAAATCGGCTTATTACTTTTTGAGATAAGAATTTTTTTCGAATGAAAACTCAAAATTTTCCCGGAAAACCTCATCCGATTTTCCTGACTAACGAACTTATCCAAGCCATTCACAAAAGAAAGGTACATGCCAAAGTTTATTAAAATCGGCTTATTACTTTTTGAGATAAGAATTTTTTTCGAATGAAAACTCAAAATTTTCCCGGAAAACCTCATCCGATTTTCCTGACTAACGAACTTATCCAAGCCATTTACAAAAGAAAGGTACATGCCAAATTATATCAAAATCTGCCTATTATTCTTTGAGATAAAAATTGTTTTCGAATGAAAACTCAAAATTTTCCCGGAAAACCTCGTCCGATTTTCCTTACTAACAAACTTGTCAAAGCCATTTACAAAAGGAAGGTACATGCCAAATTTTATTAAAATCGGCTTATTACTTTTTGAGATAAGAATTTTTTTCGAATGAAAACTCAAAATTTTCCCGGAAAAGCTCGTCCGATTTTCCTGAATAACGAACTTGTCAAAGTTATTTACAAAAGGAAGGTACATGCCAAATTATATCAAAATCTGCCCATTATTCTTTGAGATAAAAAAATTTTTCGAATGAAAACTCAAAATTTTTCCGGAAAATCTCGTCCAATTTTCCTGAATAACGAACTTGTCAAAGTTATTTACAAAGGGAAGGTACATGCCAAATTATATCAAAATCTGCCCATTATTCTTTGAGATAAAAAATTTTTTCGAATGAAAACTCAAAATTTTCCCGGAAAACCTCGTCCGATTTTTCTTACTAACAAACTTGTCAAAGCCATTTACAAAAGGAAGGTACATGCCAAATTTTATTAAAATCGGCTTATTACTTTTTGAGATAAGAATTTTTTTCGAATGAAAACTCAAAATTTTCCCGGAAAACCTCATCCGATTTTCCTGACTAACGAACTTATCCAAGCCATTCACAAAAGAAAGGTACATGCCAAAGTTTATTAAAATCGGCTTATTACTTTTTGAGATAAGAATTTTTTTCGAATGAAAACTCAAAATTTTCCCGGAAAACCTCATCCGATTTTCCTGACTAACGAACTTATCCAAGCCATTTACAAAAGAAAGGTACATGCCAAATTTTATCAAAATCGGCCTATTATTTTTTGAGTTATCGGTGTGATACATATATATATATATATATAATATATATATATATATATATATATATATATATATATATATATATATATATATATATATATATATATATATATATATATATATATATATATATAAACATATAAACATATAAAAATTGAAACTGACCCCGGATATGGGTTCTAGGGGTCCTAGATCGCGCTCATTTGCAAAAATTTTTTCAAAATTCAAAAGTCGGGATCTCCCCATTAGTGAATTTTTTCTACGAAAATTCACTAAAAGTAAAAGATAAACCTCGTATTAAAAAGTGCATAAGAATAATGTCAACATTTTATTTATTGCTTGTTTGCTGGCTGCATTTATGGCATTTTTCTTTTTTGGTTTCAGTTTTAATGGCAGTGCTGTGAGTGCTTCATAAAATTGTTGGTATATTTCTTTGGTTCTACAGCAAAAGAACAAACCTTTCTTCTTTTCAAAGGAAATTTCTGGAGGAATGTTGCAAACTTTCTGCAGAAGCATCATGATAGGTTTTCCAATAACCTCTTTTAATGTTAATAATCTTGAGTTATTGTTCATTATAGTTATTTTTATCAAGAGTATATCAGGTTTAGTTTTTTGTGCCATTGTTACATTTATATTGATCCACAATACTTTTTCTCCTGCAGTCTTTTGTGAAATTACCGTTAACTTTTCCACAAATTTTTAAAACCAAGGAAATCAGAAGTACCTATCCATTTTTGTTTCTTTTCTCGCTTGTACGAGGTACATACACATAACCACATTTTAAAATTCGTTTCTTTTCTTGCTGTATGCAAGAGTGCATAGGGTCGCTCCCATTTTGACTGGTCTGTAATGAGTCTTTTATGACTTAATGATGGTATGCCTGGTTTTACTTCGGAATGTAGGTACATTCAAACAATAAATCTGTTCTTGTTCTGGCCCTAACAGTGTAATTCTTATTTATTTGTTGTTGATTCAAAAATCTTTGCTGATGCTTGTATATAACATGGTTTCAACTGATACTACACCAAAATGTTAGAAATTTATTAAAATGCTTTTTCTTTTTAAATAAAAACATAAAGAATCATATTGTGCTGTAAATCGTTGAATTTGTGAAAAATGCTATCAAATATAGGTGTACTTTTTTCGTGGGCTGTATAAAAAATTTGAGTTGATAACGGTTTCTCTGAAACAAAACATTGTATTGAAAATTTGTAAACGCTATCTTGTACAGCAGAAAAGTGGCAATAAGATTGTGCATTCTGTTTTTTATACCTTTTCAAATAACTTCAGGAAAAAATGAAAACAAAATCAATTTTTTTGAATATCTTCAGAAGTAAGTGAGCTTTTGTGAGTTTTCTCTACAGCACAATATTGGCCCCTCTTGTAATTTAACTGTCTTTGTAACCTTTATGGTTACTGAGATCCTCATGATGTTCATTTTTATCTCGAGTACACTATATATATATATATATATATATATATATATATATATATATATATATATATATATATATATATATATATATATATATATATATATATATATATATATATATATATATATATATATATATATATATATATATATATATATATATATATATATATATATATATATATATATATATATATATATATATATATATATATATATATATATATATATATATATATATATATATATATATATATATATATATATATATATATATATATATATATATATATATATATATATATATATATATATATATATATATATATATATATATATATATATATATATATATATATATATATATATATATATATATATAGTGTACTCGAGATAAAAATGAACATCATGAGGATCTCAGTAACCATAAAGGTTACAAAGACAGTTAAATTACAAGAGGGGCCAATATTGTGCTGTAGAGAAAACTCACAAAACCTCACTTACTTCTGAAGATATTCAAAAAAATTGATTTTGTTTTCATTTTTTCCTGAAGTTATTTGAAAAGGTATAAAAAACAGAATGCACAATCTTATTGCCACTTTTCTGCTGTACAAGATAGCGTATATATATATATATATATATATATATATATATATATATATATATATATATATATATATATATATATATATATATAGTGTATATACCTCCAAAAGTTTCAGGCCTCTTCTCATAAAAATAAAATATTTTCGTCCAAAAATATGCGATGTTTTTAAAAGAAATCAGTTTTAAACAGATATCGAGTATTAAAGTATGAATTAACTTTTCTGTAAAATGCCAGGTAATCTGATTTTTCAGTTCTACCAGGGAAGAATAGTGACTTTACATCAAGAGGGCTTATTAAATCACCAGACTTCAATAATTTGTATGGTGGTCCTTTTCCAGGAAACTGGCAAGACTTTTGGAGATGTGTGTATATGTAATTTTTGGAACAACCAAACTGTGATTTCTATCGGCCACATTTTCTCGCTTAACTTTCAATGATTTAACCATTTCACTAAGTTTATGATTTTTGATTGTAAAAGCCACATTAAATGCTTTTAGCAACCATCATACTCTGCATTTTGACATTTTCCGTCTGAAAATCCTTAAAAATTGTGTAACAGTTTGATTCTTCTTTGGGAACTCACAATAATATTGAGTTGGAAGCAGATCCAGGATGAATATCTGATGATGGGCTGAAGACCCTTTTGTTGAATTGTTCTTCAGTTACAGTTTTCATTCAACTGTGTTTTATGCTGCTTTTTTTTTATCATATAATAACTGTAGTGTTCAATTAGATCCTGGTTGTGTAGGAATGTGTATTTAATCTTAACTACTGCAAGATTTGTTGAAATAGCTAGACAAAAATAAGAAAACAAACTTTGCCACACCAGTGAAGCTTTGTGTCTTTCTTGGTCCTAGAGGTGCGCAAAGCTTTGACATTTCGAACCGAACCTTTCTTCGGAAAATTGTATGCACCAGCGATATTAACGTAGTTCGAAGTTCGAAATACAAAATAGTTCGAAGTTCGTCGTTGAAAAATACTTTAAAATTAAACATTACAGGCATTGAAAGCTGCCAAAGATAACGAAACTGTAACCCTGTAGCGGCCCTTTAAACTTTGTATCAGCCATATTTAGTTAGTAGCGTAATTTGAGGAGATTTCACTAATGTGTATTTTTGATAGTTTGTGAGACACATCGAGACCTAATAGAGCCATTTAACAATCACAGATTAAATTTTTTAAAGTAATTTTTCAGAATTTATGTCGATAATTGCAGATTGCCTTGCAGAAATACTAGGTTGAACATGTTTTATTTCACAATGAGCCAAAACAAATCAATACACTGCCTAGATAATACCAAACAGCAGAAAGTATATATGATTGAGCTTAGCTATGGATGTATAAATCAACAAAAAAAAAGTTTTCAATATACCTTTTTGTGTTTTTGATTCGCTGTTGCCCCATCTTCACAACTAACATCAGAACCAGAAGGCATTTTCACCCAATCAACCTGCAAATTTTGTCAAACCTTTGCTTTTTTCGAAAAGAATAGATATTTTCTACATACAAAATATTGTATGCTACAATATACCCAAATTTTATATTTAAGGAAATTATATATGAACATTGAAGAATTTTGGTTAGTTCAATGTTCGATTTTGAATTTTCAAGAAGTTCGATGTTCAAGTGTAAATCTTAGACCTACCATTTCAGAGGTTCGAAGCAACATATTTGCTTGGGTTTGTGCATAGTTCCATTTGAGAAAAACAGGGGTTTGCACACCTCTAGTAGATGCCTCATCAAAACATTAAGAAAAGAGACGTAATACATGTTGGCTCATTTGAAAAAAGTAGTTACAAAAGTAATTAATGCCATAAGAGCTCCTGAAGCCACCAGCCTCTCAAGGGCGACAAGTTTAAACGGGGTAAATGTTGAAACATTTTATCAAAAACTCGAATCAGTTTTGGCAAAATATAAGTTTTAACCTCATAGAATATTCAATATAGACGAGGCAGGGTGCACGAATACAGAAAGCACCAAATATCGTAGCTCAAAAAGGTTTTAAGCAAGTAAGTCAAATAACATCAGCTGACTGGGGAACATTGGTGACATGCTGTTGCTTTATTCATGTGATCGGAGGTATGTGTATCTTCTGGGAGTGTTTACAAAATTGGATGGATGATATCCGACAATTTCTTCATAATTATCTGCCACTTTGGTAAATACAGCCACCCACAAATGAAGATCCCGTTCTCGTATTACTAGACAACCACGAGAGCCACATATCAATTGGACCATCAAGTACGCCAAAGAGAAGGGTGTGGTTATGCTAACCTTCCCACCACATTATTCTCACAAGCTACAGCCACTACATGTGGCTGTATATGGACCATTCAAGAAGAGATACAATACAACTTTAAATGAATGGATGTTATCCAATCCAGGACTCACAGTGTTCCTATATCAGATCCCATCACTTGTCAATCAGTAGAACCATTTACACCAAAAAATATTTTGTCAGCATTTGCAAGAACTGGAATTCATTCATTCAACAGCAGCAATTTTGATGACACAGACTAACTACTTAAGTTCATATGTAACTGACAGGCCACTAGACATCCACTGGAAAATCCAAATGATTCTCTTATAGTTGATGAACCTAATAATGAAACTCGAGTGAGCAAAAAAAACTGATGTTGATTTCAAAACTGAAGCTACAGATTATACAATCTTATCTGATTTTCATGAGACTAGAATAAGTCCAGAATCACAGCCAGGTACATCTAATAAATTACACCTTCCACTGTTAGGCCTTTCCCAAAAGCAATGCCCAGAAAACTTGTTAACCGTAGAAAAAAATGTGGTGGGTGTAGGATCTTCACAGAGACACCAGAGAAGACAGAAATAGGGATAGAACATGAGAGAAAATTGCTAAAATTGTTTATAAAAAAGCAGTGTTTGGAGGTAAACTTGAAAAAAAGAAGTTCATGCCACAAGAAGACAGACGATTCGAGGTCGCTACATCATTCTTGTGATTACCATATGGACTTAGAATTCTGCAAAATGACACCAAATGATTTTGTTTTGGTAAAATTTTCAATAAAAATTTCTAGTTTGCTATGTGGGAGTTATAAATAAAATAAATTTCGGAGATGAAGCTAGAGTAAATATCCTTAACAAAAAAAAAAAGTTTTTTCACTCAAATAAAGTGGACGGGTCATGGTTAGACAAAGAAGATATCATTAAAGTTTTACTTCCAGTTGACCATAAACCACTGCAAGAGCGTTCGACCAAGTTTATGTCGTTTTCTGATGACCATCTAAAGTCAAATTATATTATTTTCTAAATCTGCAATAAATGAAGATTCAACACATTGGTAATTTTGATCTATGGCTATGTCTCATTGGACCCATACCCAACTAGACCCCAACACTGAGGTCCAATGGGACAAATATATTGTCTATATACAGCAGACTCTCTGTATAAGTGTAGCTTATTCATAAAATCATAAATTTTATTAGCTAATATGAAGTGTATATTAGCATGTGTTAAAAGTTGAGATTGATATTCCTCCTTTTAACCTGCCTAAAAAAAGTATTACCTTGATTGGTCCCAATAGCACCCAGTCTCCGCTACATTATTTCCAACCTGTTTGTCTTATGATTATGAAGGTTTTGCCCATGTTTTTTAGTTTTATATATATATATATATATATATATATATATATATATATATATATATATATATATATATATATATATATACACGTGAATAATAAATGTTTCGGAACATATCCAAATTCTTTTTTAGGGTTTTTATTCGGAAAATGATCTACATATCTAATTTAATGCTAAATTAATAATAAATTGTTATTGATCGTAGATGATTTTCTTGTATTTGTCCATTTCTCTTATATTTCTTTGCATCTAAGTTGTTAATAGATTGCTGAACGGCTTCCGGTCTGTTCTACCGTGGTTAAATTCACTCACTTTCAGTCCAACTACTGAAGAAGCCAGCAGCTATGGTTGGAGAAACGTCTAGCAGCCCACTTAGTGAATTTGATCATGAGTGTCTTGAAGCCATTCAGCAGTCGACACACTGGGCGTGTAGGTCTATAATTATCAGTTGTCAATAGATCATGCCTTTATGAATTAATTTTTGATACTGTATATTTTAAATAATGAATACAACTTCCATGGTTGCATATCGTTACATAAATAATTATGTGACTGACTTATGACGTTTTAAATAGATTATGAATAGGCTAAACTATCATAGCATATTATTATATGACGCAAAATGTTTTACTTTTCTATAAAGATGCATTTATATAAAGATTGTGATATGTATTAGTACTGACTCTTTTTATATTATCGTCCTTATTTTTTTACTGTGCTCAATTTTTATACTGTACTAATTTATTTATTTCTAAGCACAAATTTTATAATAAGCACAAAATTTAATTCGAATAAGACTGTATTATATACATGGTGTTGTAAGTGAATCTCAACATTTTATTGTTGTTATTTTGATTGTGCAATTGACAGTTTGATACTATTTAAAATTTTGTACTAAAAAGTATTAAATAACTGTAGCTTTTGTATAATATTTATGTGATTTTTTTATGTAAAATGTGTTAAATATATGTATTTTTTTTTTTTTAAGTTCTTTATTTTGTTTGAAGAAATTCGTGGTTTGTTGCACCTTTCTCACAACTTGTTTCAGTGAATGCTTAAACAATATTTCATAGAGGTTGTAAGTTTATTCTTACCCTGCTCACATGCTTTACAACTTGAGGAATTTGCATTTTCTCCCTCACAGACGAAAAGGGTCACGTAAAATTTATGTAAAGTGAAATTGCTTTCTAATGTGTGGCGATAGCCTCAGAAATACACTGTTGAAGAAAAGAACAAAGTTTAATTAACAACACTTTTGCTATAGCTGTTTTTATTATGCTAACTTCTAAGCACACTTAGAGAACCCAAATAATTCTGAATTATTCATTATCTGATGACGCTAACTTGGTTAGTGAAACGATCGTCAGGTTTTTTACAATGTGTTGTGAATAGGGTGCTCCAAGTGTGCTTATTACAGGTTCCAATCTTCACTTCATTACGCTAACTTGATAAAAGGATATATTTGCTTCTCAACTATTTATGAACATAGGGAAAAGCTGATCCTGATGTTTTCATGACCAGTGTTGATTGCTCCACTGGAAAAATTCCTTACTGTTCTGCCAAAGTCAACCACCAGACTAGCACCAAAATGATGGCATGTGAGATCGGAACTTGAATTGAGTAGCTATTACATAATCATCACTAATTCTACGACTGTGTAACTTTATATTACACAGTGACAATTAAGTAATATTCACTACTTATAATTACTTTAGAGTTTTGCAACTTCATGGCTGCTTTCAAGGTATTAGAAACGTCATTACTTATAGAACGACTTAAAAGTTACGGGAACTTGAAGGTAGCAAACGACAGCAGCCCAAACTATCTTATGTTACTGAAATGCTACATCAAAGCTGCAGCCACTTGCAAATAGCTTTAATAGTTGTTGGCCTCTTCACATTCCACCGAATAGTTGTGAAACTTCTTGGTGATATTTTGTGGTGGCAGTCCCGTTTCAGCTACTTGAAGTGGATTTTACTATTTGTGGCTAGTATAAAGTAGTAGTTACCTTTCAAATTCACTATAAAGTATTTTTTACCCTACAGTCACAGCAGCATGCAAAGCAATGTTTTGCAAGTCTACTAGAGTGTGTAATGTGTGTGATTCAATAATAATGTTGTATGTTTACCAACCAAAACTTTACGGACGTTCTAGAACACTTTGCAGGAAGGTGAGAAGTGAAATAGACAGGAACAACAATTTAAAACAGTATTATTGTGCTAACACTTATTCACTATTTAACTGGCAACTTTTTGAAGAATGCAATTATTTTTAATACAGTTTTCTATTATAGGACAATTGCTATGTCCAGACTTTTTCAAAACTGATGAAACAATGTAACTCTCCATTGATACTATCAAAAATGAATACTTCAGGTTAATCAATTTTCGGCAATATTTTGGGCAAATGAAATGAGGTATTAATTAAAATATGAACATATGAACCTATCCAAAACATGTCCTACAACTTTTTGTTCTTTTATAGTTGAATGTGTTCTCCAAAAGTAGTATTTGTTTCAGAATATTCGTTAGGAAATCATTGAATCTGACATTACGTACCGGCCACCCCCAAAAACAATTGACTTCTATAGAAACAATTGAAACTGCCAAAAAGATTATATTTTAAAAAAACTTTCTGCAAACATTTTAATTAAATGAAGAGAACTGGCCGTTGAAACAGAAATGTATGACCTTGTAAAACACATTTCACGCAAGATTTGTCCTTTACAGCTTGTATAAATAATATCGTAAAATAAACCAAATCATTTCGCAATTCGCGTCTCTATGAAGCTAGCTACTATTAGTGCGTTGACTGTCTTTTAGACAGTAAAATGTACAGTTATAAAACAAGAAGAAGATGGGAAATGCCAGTTATGTCAATGTCAATTTAAGGTTAAGGGAAAAAGAAAAATGTGCTCATGTGCATGTGTAAACTGTAAATAAAAAATAAATCCTGTTTGAATTCCTAGCTCTAGACTCTAGACCCAGACCAAACATTCAACATGTAGAAGTGCACAAGTGAAAAAGTATATTTGGTGTCAATAATATATTTACGTGTTACATTACTTAATAACAATAATTAATTGAGATTGAAAATGAAGTTTGCTTATAAAGTAAGTAGTATTTATATGCATTACAACTTGTAAAATATTTATAAATATTTTCATTTCTTACAGTTTAATAATATTTTGGGTACTGTGTACCGAAAAGGTAACCTACTATTTACTCCCGATGGAAATTCTGTTATTAGTGCTGTTGGAAACAGAATCAGCATTTTCGATTTGAACTCCAAAGAGTAAGTTTCTTTTAAGGTTTAATTAATAGTTTGTTAATAGTACTTAGTAGGTATGTGTTGGTAAGACTTTGCTTAGGCGGTAACACTGGGAGTATCCGCTGAAATAAAGCTTGATCTGTATACTATCAAATAAATATGTTTACTCTTAAATTAGAGAACATTATATCATGACTTGACCTAACATTACATCTTCCCAGGCAACACAACTACATAACACTCAGGTATTTTGCATGTAACAGCGCGACATTGAACATCGCAGAGCTGTACTTTGTAAAGTCTATGCAAGTTACCAGAGCTAGGAAATGTCAGCAACTGCCAACATTGACATTACATCGCAGGGACATGATTGCTTAACATGCTGGAGACATCGCCTGTGCTGTTAAGGAGATGTAATTACTAATATTTCAATAATGTATCTAGACTCATCTCGCATGTAACTAAATAATGTACTTGAGATGTCCCATGATATATTCGTAGTATATAATTCATACTTCAGGGCTGTCATGTAAATTATATATATATATATATATATATATATATATATATATATATATATATATATATATATATATATATATATATATATATATATATATATATATATATATATATATATATATATATATATATATATATATATATATATATATATATAGGTATATAGGCTCCACATTGTTAGTCTTTTTATTTCCTCATGTTGTTCAGTTATTAATAATTATTGGTAATAGTAAACTGAATCTGCATCTGAGTTGAGAGGCTAAAATATTTTAAAAAATGAATGGGACCATAAAAACAACAGAAAAAACAACAGAAATAACTAGAAAATGTGAATATATATTTTATACAACAAACCAAACTATAACATTTTGAGTAAATGAAGAAAAAAACAAAATTCTCATATAGTATAAAAACAAAAATTAATTCTAAATATATACATAAATAGAAGCTTCTAAAAAAATAAAGGTATATATTTAATGCAGCACAAAACAATAAATTTTCCAACTAACCCTAAATTTATAGAAAAAACAAAGTCTCATAATATAAGTATAAAACTAAAAATGAATTCCAAAGGTGTAGGTAAATGCAAACTTCTAAAAAAATGTTAACATGTATTTTATGGACCACAAAACAATCTTTTTTTCAGTAAACACTAAATAAAAAAACAAAATTCTCATAATACAAATCTAAAAATAAAAATGAATTTAAAACATATGCATAAACTTGCTGTAATTTGTAAGCATAGGAACAATGAGCCCATATTGTCTATATAAATTAAAAGTTAAGCTGTAAATTTCCATTTCTTTAGTGAAATATGTGTTTTGTCATTTCTCTGTTTCCACTGTCCTTGATGGAACCACTCAAAACCAGAACTTTTACACCCTCTTTCTTTTAGTTGGTTATTCTGCAGAATTACATCTGAAATTTCAAAAACGAGCTGTTAGAAAAATTGGTATTATTTTTATTGTTGTTTTATTAAAATACTGTGTCAACCTTTAGGTCCACTGGAGGTATGGATGATAATATTAAAGACATAAATGGTGATATTACTAATGCATCATCAACAATATTTTTAGGTAGTAGGAATTGATTAATAGCGGCTCGACATATGGAAGAGTTGCAACTTCCCTATGTTATTTTTATTGTAATATAAAATTATTTCCCTGTATTGCAATGAGGCATGACTGTTAATTTGTTTGTCTTTTAGGTTTCGCATCTTTTTTGTCTATATGAAATCAGCGAAATTACCTTTTGACATTTTACATTAAAAAATGGACGACAATAAAATGATCTAACTCAAATAGTTAAAATAAACACCTCAGCATAACAATTGTTTCTTACATTGTGCAAACACAAAAGTAATTCTGATCATGAAATGCGGATTAATAAAAATTGGCGCTAACTCTTGACAAAACCAGTGACAATAACAGATACATACGTGCAGTAAACATTTTGTCTAGATTCGCGATTTGGCAGATAATTTTCTGTGGCAGTTATACTGCTACTGCCTACTGCCATGTTAAATCCATGTACACAAATGCTGTATTGTTTGTAAACAATCGATTTGATTTGCCAAACATATTAGATGTTCATCATATAATAAGTAGGTATACACTTAACCTAGGAAATGTACTTATTGGGTAATAGATATATTCTGTATAGGTAGGTACTTACCTCATAATTGTAATTGCAGGATAATGCTTAATGTACAAACACAAAAAACTTCTGCCTAAAACCTAAATTGCAAAAAATAATCCAGATCCACAACAAAACACGAAAATCTTATATGTCATTGTCGTGCATCACATGTCACACACAATAAAAGTTCAAAAATAACCAAGTGTCAATGCGATTTCAGCGATGACAAACAGTGTGACGTGAATATGAACTGTGAATCTATAAAGTAAGGGTCATCATGTGTTAATTACATGCTTAGCATGTTATTTTTCTGAAGTAACAGCGATATAGTTTATAATATCGCTAGCATATCATTAAAATTAACTTCTGAAATGTAAATGATTGCTATGTCGCTGTTTTATACTTGGCATGTAAAGGTTAGCCATGTATCTCAAAAGTAACAGCTAACATCGCTAGCATGTACCAGTGTAAGTGCAAAATCATAGGTAACAGAAAACAATCCCAGAAACATGACATGCATGTATAAGGATATGTCGCATTGGTTACTTAAAAATAACATCTCAGCGATGTGAATATCACAATTGTGTTGCATGGGTTTTCATTCTGCAGCATACTAAAAATTGGAAGTGAATTGAGCCTTTATATTTCACATTTCTCAAGTGAATGTTGGGCCTGCCTTGGACTTTTAATTTCTAATAGCATTGCTACTCCCTACTCATAAACTGCTGCTGGTCTTCTAATTCTTAGTTATTGGTAGGATATATTTTACAGGTACCATACTTAGCAAATAAAATGAACACCTATCAAGGTTTATAGATTAGATAGGTTGTCTAGTAACTCTCAATGCATCAGAGAGTGGAGTGGGAATACCTCACATGTATTCCGAATTGAAATCTAGTAGAATAATAGTGCATTGAATATTGATATCAGACCGTTTTTATGTTCGTCTTTCAAAGTTATGTTCTTTTTAAACTTATAACAAGATTAAATATTCAATAATAAGTTGAAATTAAGATTTTTTTCACATAGTAACAGAAAGTATTTAAATTTTAGGATATTAATTGATTTCAAATTAATGGATTCAATAATTAGTTTACCTTGAAAAGGATTAAAAAAATTAACTATTATTTTCATAATGCTTCACATTGGTCAGAATGTTTTTCTTCTAAACCAGAATCTAGGTTTTTAGTTGTTTTTTTTTTTTTAGTTTACGTATTTTACTGGATATTCAATTATTAACATGCAACTAATCACAATTAGTAAATTACGTAAATTTATAATACCTAGGTGGAGCTGCTAAATCTTAGCAGTAGACAGTCAGAAACACAACAGGTCTCTTGACGGGATACATGGCCGTCAAGAAACACCTGCATAAAATGGGGTGGTTCGAAGGGGAAAATTATCTGCAAACAAACCCCCAAAAAATTACGGGACCAGGACTAAATAGGGGTGATGGACAGAGAAGCAGAAACCCAAAATGCGAAAAAACAGCTTAGCTGGCTCTATATTCCATCTTTATTATTCCAATCTGCAGCTACACCTCCTTAAAATCATGCCCCCACCCCCTCCCACAGAACCTCCATTCGCCTTGTCCCCGACACCCAAGCTGGAGGCTGGGTCCCACCGGAGGGCGGCGAGGTCTGCGGACTCTGGGGGCCCCTCCACCAGTGAGGACCCTATTGTAGGGGTAGAGGGACTGCCCCGGCAGTCCAAGCGCCTTTCCGGGGCGCAAAGAAAAAAGCGCCGGAGGGCGCAGAAAATGGCGACCGGACGTGGACGGTCGAGAAACCTGTAAAGGCGCAAGAGGGGGGTGCGAGTCAGAAGAGGACACGCTCGGACTCTAGCACGCCTACTACAGATAGACGTCCCAACAGGGCCAGGGCACCTGTAAAGGCGCAAGAGGAGAGTGCGAGTCAGAAGACGCTGTGCTCTGGCTCTAGCACGCCTACTACAGACAGACGTCCCAAAAGGACCAAGGCCGGAACACCAGCGCAGACTGGCTCGTATAGGGAGGCTGCGGAGAGCCTCGTGATGGCGGTGATTAACAGACGCCATCGTGAGGTCACGCTAGACCAGGGGAGGGCGGACCTGATCCAGGCTGCGGTGGTAGCTGCGGTGGACTCTCTTCAGGAAGGGGATAGCCCGCCTCAGTTCCACCTGGCGGGGGGCATCCTCTGGATAACCTGTGCCGACCCGCAGTCGCGGGACTGGCTGAGGAAAACGATCGGGGGCTGGGTCAGATTTGGGAGGGGGCGGACTTGACAGCCGTCGAGCCCAAGGAACTCCCAAAGTGACGCAAGGTCCTCGTACGGATCCCTGACACCGTCCCGCAGGAGACGGTGATCAGTAGACTGAAGATCCAGAACTCTGAACTGGGGACACAACACTGGTCGGTTCTAAGCAGGAAGACAGAGGAGAAAGGACAGACTCTCGCCTTCTCGATCGACCAGGCGTCTTATAGAGCCCTTGAAGGAACCTCCTTCAAGGCATTCTGGGACCTGGGAAGGGTTAGCTTCCGCCCACTGGGGAAGCAACTTGAATACAAAAAATAATAGTGCTGCAAATTGAATCATAACTTCCACATAGCTCTGATAATTTATTCTCTCCAGAAAGACATTCTCATGTAAAGAATTTAGGACCCATGACTTGACCACAAAGAAAATATTTGTATTCCTGTACCCATAAACTTTTGAAACGGTATATTACTCGAGTTTTATTGAAAAAATGTCGAATTTACCCAAAAACAATTTGAAGCGTTCCTTTGTCGGGTGCTAACTGGATACCAAATTTGAAGATGATATCTCAATTCAATCAAAAGTTATTCCGTCTATTAACAAACAGACGTACATGCCGACAGACCAACAGACAAAAAAAAATTTCGTTCCAGAAACAAGTTTTGAGACTTTTTACGCCGTTTCAGCAAAAAAAAAAATGTAAACAATATAACAAAATAAAGCCTAAAACGTTGGCTTAGTCAAGTTTTAACGAAAAAATTTCAATTTTCATCCCTAATTCATCCCCTACCCTTTACTCAAAAACAATCCGAACCGTTCGTTTGTCCAGTGCTAACTGTGTACCAAATTTGAAGACGATATCTCAATTTGTTCCAAACTTATCGTGGCTACAGACAGACCGACAGACAACCAAAATTTTCTTTCCCAAATCATGTATTGTGTTTGGTACTTTTTACGACGTTTGAACGGAAAAAAATATTTGAAATTGTTGTCGCTGATGCGATACTTCCAAGCGTGATAATTTTGAAGTAATAATTGGATCAATAGTGAGCTTATCTTGTTAATGAAAGAAAGAGATAAGTTTTATATGTTAAGTTAAAAAAAATCTAAATAATCGGCATATAGCAAACGAATTTAACAAAAATTCAGAATAAGTGCAATAATATGAAGAAACCTTTGAAGAAAAAATTTGTTCAAAACAAATTGGAGGGTACAATTGGAGATGAACGAAGAACTTAGCAAATAATAAACCATGTTTTAACAAATAAATTTGCTATTGCAAATAATGAGAAACTTGATTATTTATTAATTGATGGTAACAAAATCTCTGATGATCAAGAAATGGCCGATAAGTTAAATGACTATTTTATAGATGTGGGGTACAAGGAAAAACTAGTATAAGTGTACATTTTGATAATCAGACCGAAGAAAAAACTATATATCTTAAATCTTGTGTTGAGGAGGAAATCCTTAGAATTATGACCTAAATGATAATACAGCTCCTGGGATAGATAATATTACCACAAGAGATTTAAAATGTATTTTACAATTCACATTACCAACCATTACTAAATTAATTAATGAAATGTTAGAAAGTGGTGATCATCCAGAAGTATTGAGCAGACACTGGTAACACAGATTAACAAATCAGGAGATTACCATGACCCTGGAAATAAAAGACCTACATCTCTTATTAGGATTTATTCAAAAATATTAGAAAGGGTATTGAAGTCTAGGATAGTTAATTTTGTGTCTAAAACTTTTAAATTTGATGAGCATCAGTTTCGATTTCAAACAAGTAGTAGTACACAAATGGCAGCTGTTGAAGTCATATAGTTTATTAATACAAATCTTGACCTGAATAAATATGTGCTGGCAATGTTTGTAGATTAAAAAAAAGCATTTGACACAGCTGATCATAGCATTCTATTAAGCCAACTGTATAATATGGGAATACGAGGCATTGCACATAAACTTATATCTAGTTATCTATTTGGCAGAAGGCAAACAACTGTTGTGAATAGTAAAAGAAGCACCTGAAAAATTGTAAAAACAGGTGTCCCACAGGGATCTGTACTTGGACCAATTTTGTATTTGTTGTGTGTACAGAATCTATAGCAAAATTAAATGCTACATACATAACTTGCGCAAATGACACAGTGCTGTTGTATTCACATCACTCCCAGAATTTGTTGGAAAAAATAGTCTATGATAACTTGGAAACAATCAAAAAATTAAACATGTAAATAACGATAAGTACCTCGGATTAACAATAGACAATAAGTTGAATTTTGGTGAACACCTAAATAATGCAAGGAAAAAATACCTAGTCAGACAGGAGTTTTTAGAAGGTGTAAATATTATTGAACTGAGAGATTGAAGAGAGTAATATATAATTCATTAATAGAACAACATATCAGATATATGATGGTTGTTTGGGCTTCAGCGCCAAAGGTAAAAATTACAACAATTGCAGAGAACACAAAATCGGGTACTAAAAGTATTATATGGTCTAAACTGGTTTTATCCCACAAAATGTGTGTATAAAACATTAAAGTTCTTGCAAATCCACAACCTTATAAAGCTGGAAGATTGTAAATTAATGTATAAAATATGGAATAATAAAATAAAAACGAACATTAAAGTGGCAAGGAGTGGTGAAGTGCATATGTATTCAACAAGTATCAAGAACAAATATAAACCTCAACAGTGTGATAACGAATTTGAGTAAACAGGTTTTTAAAAACAGAACACCCCATATATTTTTAACAAACTTTATTTATCTCTTCTTACTACGATAATCTTACAGATAACTTACCTTTAGTTTACATTTTATTTTCTCTGATGATCCATGGAAAATAAAAGATGAAAGATGCTAATTAGTTTATGTCACACTGTGTCCCCTGCATGTCCCTGTTCTGATTCAGTTCTTATGTGAAAAATCGTGTATATGGAATTGGATATACATATTCAATAACATAATTTTTCTGTTTTAGTAACAAAGTAGTCACACTGCCTGTAGAAAGTAGATTTAATTACACAGCTCTAGATCTTAGCCCTAATGGTTGTACACTAATCGCAATTAATGAAGAAGGAGATGCTGATATGATTAGTATGATATCACAAACGGTTACTCACAAATATAGGTTTAAACGGAAAGTTAGGGCTGTTAAATTCAGCCCCAATGGTGAACATTTTGCAGTGTGCAAAGAAAATAATGGTTAGTTTAATTTTTTGTATCTTTATCCTTATATTTAACCATGTTTCTGTAGTTTTTGTATTCAAGGCACCTGGCCCCTATACTGGTCAGTATAATGGTTTCGTAATGGAGAAAGTATTCCATGATGCACATGATGAGGTCACATGTCTTGATTGGTCATTTGACTCAAAAATATTAGCTGCTGGCGCAAAAGATGCGACAGTTAAGTTATATCCATTAGAAAAGTGAGTATTTTAATAAATTTATTCGATATTATCTTAGTGTACAAAATGTGTTTTGTAATTAAATAACATGCAGGGTATGAAATCATTGTTTAATTATTTTAATTATTGTTATTGTTAATAGGTCGAAAAATTTTCGGATATGCTCCTTGGGTAATCATACTGATAGTGTTGTTGGTTGTTTCTTTGAAAATAACAGTTATGATATCACAACAATCAGTAGAAATGGGCAGACTTGCATATGGGAATGTACTATAGATCCTGGTGATCTAATTCCATTAGGTAAAGCACCACCAAAAAAGAAAAAGGTAAGTTATTGCTAATTGTGTTTGTAAGTACACTTGGAGAACCCAAATCACCTCAACACATTTTTTAAAACCTGAGGATCGTTTCACTAACCAAGTTTGCGTCCTCAGAGGATGCATAATTCCGAATTATTTATCCTCTGATGACGCTAACTTGGTCAGTGAAACGATCGTTAGGTTTTTTTTTTAATGTGTTGTGATTTGGGTTCTCCAAGTGTACATATTAGTGCTCATCACAGGTTCCAATCTTCACTTAGTAATCGAATTCAGATGACACGTTCTTATATATTAAGAAAAGTTCGGGACGCAGCAAGTGCGTTTTGGTAGTGAATTTTCATTAAATGCTTCACATTTGAATAACTTAATTTTCAATAACCTTAGAAACTTGAATTTTGGTATTTAGTAAAAGCTTTCTCAAGGCAACATATCCACCAAATCTCATTAAAATAGCTTTGTAATTTTCGGAGACAAATTTTGTTTTCAAAATAAAACTCAAAAATTTCCCAGAAAACCTTGTCCGATTTTCCTGGCTAACGAACTCGTCTAAGCTGTTCATAAAAGAAAAGTACTTGCCGAGTTTCATCCAAATCGCTTATTTACTTTTTTGTTATCGGTTGGATACATACATACATACATACATACATACATACATACATACATACATACATACATACATATATATATATATATATATATATATAATATATATATATATATATATATATATATATATATATAGCCTTGATAAAGGAATAAATTTTTCCGAAGGCTCGGCCTATAATAAAGAGTTTTATTCTATAACTGACGGCTTTCCCACAATTTTTTGATATATATATATATATATATATATATATATATATATATATATATATATATATATATATATATATATATATATATTATATTATATTATATTATATATAAACATATAAAAATGGAAACTGACCCCGGATAGGGGTTCTAGGGGTCCTATTTCGTGCTCATTTGATAATTTGAAGAAAAAAAAAATTGCAAGGTCTCACCCTAGATACCTCTCTATTAATGAACTTTTTTAAGTAAAAATTCATTATAAGACAACCCCTATCTAAAATGTTTTATGGTATACATTGTTCTGCTACATATTAGTTAGCATCTTAATGAAGACATTAAGTAATATGTGAAAAAAACACTGTTATAACTCGGAAGCATCACATAATACAAAGGAAACAAATAGTAGATTATGAGCTTTTAACTACTAATAACGTGACAAGTGTCAAGTCAATAGCTGCATTTAACAGGTGCCCACAGCGGAGTTTAAGTGGTCATGTGTTGACTGTTGATACAATTCAGGGTTTGGAAATCTTATGAACGCATTGTTGACTTCGAGCAGTATTTTGACATTTGTCTGTCATATAGTTTGTAGTCATAACCCCAAATTAACACAAAATTTAAAAAAAAGTCTTAAAATCCAAAGGGATAATGAAAATAAATCAACTTAGAAACCTCATGCTAATAGATTTAGCTGATAACCCATTTGATATCAATATGATAGGACTGGCGATTAAAATTTTAATTCAGTCAGTGGATATAAGGCCACTTGAAACAACCAAATCAACGAAAAATTGAATTTACTACCAGGCGTTTTAGTTTTAAACATGATGATGCAGTTTGCCAAAAAATGTCAAACAGCAAATTTGAACAATTGATTCATATTAAATGTCTTATCAGACAAGAAAATCTTCAACAAATATGTTATTATTGCATGTGGCATATAGTGAAGGCTCCTTAGAAGGTAGAGAAAGTGCAAATGATAATGATATCTGTCACCATTAACAATATCGAAAAAGTGCGAGATGTGGATAAAAAAGACCACAAGTTGACTACTCAGGCAATAGCCAGATTAGTTAACTTAAACATTGAAAGCATTGAGAGGCATTTTAATGAAAAGGGTTTGTGCTAGAATGGTTCTAAAAAATTTGACGGTTAAACAAAAAACAATGAGATTTGATGAGATTTGGAGGTTTACACATGATACAGAAACTAAAAGACAATCATTGGTCTGGAAAACATCAGAATCTACTTGACTAAAAAAAGCATGCATAAGTTGATCAAGATTTAATTCAATTTTTATTTGTTTTTGATATTTGACAACAGTAAAATTATTACTGGGCTTGAACGCCCACCTTACTTACCTGCGAATTCCATTTCTTTACAAAAATCAAATATGTCTTGAAGATAACTCATTTGCATCAATTAAACAGGTGCATGCAAATGTATGGAGTTTTTGAAGGAAACCAGTTTGGAGGGGATCATCATTGGTTTTACATATTCATGAATATACACATTTTTAGCAATTTTTTTTTTGTCTTGCATATTTAATATGATTTTAATTGAACAGAGAAGACATTAATTCTCATTTATCTAAATTATGTCTAATATGAAACTTATGTTAATAATGTTTAATTTCTTAATTTATGCTTCATACTTAAAAATAATAATAATATGCGGCATATTTATAAAGTAAGGGCTGTTTGGTCTTTAAAAAACAAACCTGTGGGGAAAGGTTTTCATTGACAGTTTTAGTTTACTACATACCTACTTAACCTTTCCACATAATCACCATTCATTTCTAAGCACTTTTCGTAATTCTGCATTAGTTTCTTTAACCCCTCTGCATAGAGGTTCACTGTCTTGGAATTGAACCAATTGACAGCGGCAGTCTTAAGTTCCTCGTCGTTTTCCACCAAACCACTATTTCAAATGCAAGAAAAGGAAGTAGTCGCTAGGTGCCAGGTCAGGACTAAATGAAGGGTGGTCAATAAGTTCCCAACGAAAATCTTGAATCTTCTTGGTTACAGCAACAATGTGAGGACACGCATTGTCATGAAGGATGATTATGCCAGACCACAGTTTCCTGCGTTGACGGTTTTTGATCGCACGTCTCAGTTGGTGAGCGTTTCGCATTACACGTCAGAGCTGTAATTGTTGACCCATGTTCCATGAAATCAACCAAAATGACGCCCTTTTCGTCCCAAAAAAAGGTAGCCACCATTTTTTGACTAGTACGGAGATCGCTTAAACTTTTTCGGTTTTGGTGAACTTGCACTGCATTGACTGTTGTTTCAATTCTGCGTTTGTGTAGGATATCCACGTTTCGTCGCCCAAAATAATATGGGAAAACAAATATATCTTCATCTTGTCGATAACGATCCAAAAACACTCATCCACTGCACATTATTTGCTCTGTGTTGGTTGGTGAGCATTTTTGGTACCCACCTTGCACACCATTTCTGATATTCGAGCTCTTCTGTGAGAATCATGTAGATAGAGGTGCGTCCAACTTGCGGAAATTCATCAGCCAGAGCGCTAATTGTCAATCGTCAATCGCCGATCACTTCGCAGTTTTCAGCTCACTTGTTTAACGATTTTGTAGGTCTGAATACTGGGCCTGTCACTATCCTCTTCATGAACATTTGTGTGGCCATTTTTAAAGTGTTGACACCATTTTCTAAACCTTTCCTTAATTTGTTACTGTAGGCCCATACATAAGACCCAACTCTCGATGAATTTCAACAGGAGAAGATCCTTTGGCACACAAAAATCAAATCACAGCAGGTACTTCACAACTGGCAGGAGAAATTATTCTTCTTGGACATTGCTATCTGCATTCAGCGACAGGCAAACACCTACTGAAACCAAATAACAACTGCAGTAGCTTCGTATATAGCGGAGAGATGGGCACACATGTGTGAAACTGTGGTCAGACCTGCTAACATTTAAATACAAGCCGACGGCCCTTACTTTATGAATATGCCTTGTATAACGATATGTAATTTCAAAAATTGTGATTTAGAAAAATACTATTTTCTGCAATATTATGTTGACTTTTATAATATTTATGTATAAAATACATACTGTTTGTAGAAAAAAACTGATGACTCTGACGAAGATGATGTAGACGCTACTAATTCTTTGGAACGGACAGAAGAGGAAGTTACTGCTGCCCTTAGTGAAGTATCTGTTGATGACCAAGTGGAAAATAAGGAAGTGAATAAATTTTTTTATAAGCGATTAGCAAGACATTACCTGGCTGATGAAGCTAGGAAAACAAACGAGAAAACTGTACTGACTGCGGCTGCCTATCATAAGCCAACAAAAATTCTTGTAACAGGTAAAAACTAAACAATTTTGAAGATCAAGATAATTTTGTCAACCTTTTTCTTAAAGTTATTACATAATATTTCTTTTTAGGGTTTTCCATTGGCGCATTTTTCATACATGAGTTGCCTGATGTAAATTTGATACATTCTTTAAGCATTTCAGAACACAAGATATCCTCAATTGTTTTAAATAATACTGGTGATTGGATTGCATTAGGATGCAGTGAAATAGGACAACTACTTGTTTGGGAATGGCAAAGTAAGTTAGATTAGTTATAATAATACAGTGTGTTCAAAAAATAGGTCACACAAAGTGTACCATGAGGTAGAGTTAATGCTAGTTAGGATGCTCAGATAAGACAAAATATGTTTACAAAACAGTACAGGGTCATTCACACATTCAAACAAAAGTTTTTGTGCTTCCAATTTCTTTTGAACTGAAAATTTTGTGTTGGGGTCAAGTTGAGACTTTCTATCGATTTGAAATAGTGGCAACCCTGTATCACTTTGTCTTATTGTTTTTTTCCAATTATAATGCTTTATTTGTTTCATACAACATGTATGCATTACCCGCAATGGGTAAATTCCACCTAGTTAATATTTTACTCTCCTCTTGAATATAAAGAAAGTATTCATATTCCTGTATCCAAAAACTTCTGAAATGATATATTACTCGATTACTAATAGTAAAGTGTCAGTTTCCCAATCAACCCACTATTTCTTTCCTTTTTTTCTGAAGCGATCTTACTCACCAATAATCTAGACTATCAGGTTGTGAACAGCAAGGTACCTGTGCAGCAAATCTGATGTTGATTGCCTAATTACAAAACAATTTAATATTTCACATCTACATGATCAACCCTTACTTTTATTCCATGGAAAATATAAGAGTAGATA
The DNA here is from genome assembly GCA_964006375.1 of Tillus elongatus. Taxonomy (NCBI): domain Eukaryota; kingdom Metazoa; phylum Arthropoda; class Insecta; order Coleoptera; family Cleridae; genus Tillus; species Tillus elongatus. The sequence goes on from OZ023262.1 coordinate 149,873,803, forward strand.
GTGCGACACCTGGGCCCACCCCCTCCACTTTTTTCTGCGCATGCGCGATGACGTCATGCGCATGCGCTGGCCTGTGACAGTTGACAGCTGACCCGTCAGATTTGACAGGTGTCAATGTCACCTGACCTGACAGCTGTCAGACCTGTCAGATGTCAATGTCGCCTGACCTGACAGCTGTCAGATCTGACCTGTCAGATGACGTCACAAGCGTTCCAAGATGGCTGACCTCTCATAGACAGCCGCAACCCGGGTCTCTATGGAACTGTCTGATGACGTCAGATGTTCCAAGATGGCAACCCCTTATAGTCACAAGTCAGGTTAGGTATTAACTGTCTTATGTCTGACCTGAGATGACGTCACAAGCGTTCCAAGATGGCCACCTCTGTCCATAGATAACCACACACACAACCCCAGGTTAGGTTTCTATAGAACTGTCTTATGTCTGATGACGTCTACCAGATGTCTGATTGTTTATTAAGGTTATGTATGTGTTGTATGACAGAAGCATGCTTATTACCAATCAGCTGATTGTTTATTCAGGTTATGTTCACACACGTGTTGATTACCAATCATTTGATTGTTTATTAAGGTTATGTTTGTATTTGTTATGTCGTCAACGTGCTATCTGTTTGTTTATTAAGGTTATGTATTTGTTTATTAAGGTTATGTTCGTACACACACAGTTGTCTGTTGTTTATTGTGTTGGTAAGATGTGTTGTATTGAAGTTGTTAGGGTATTTCGTTTTTGGCGGGAAATTTGAATTTATTCGAAAATTAGCATCTGTTATGTCCAGAGATCTGACTCTTCGAGCAAGGGAACATTCTATTTGTAAATTGGTAGAGTGGGAGAATATTCCCTTGCTCGAGGGGGGAGGTCTGTTGGACACAGTCATTCGGTATAGACACACACACATACATATATGAGAAAGATATAGCGGGTAATTTGAAATATGATTTTGATTTGAAATATGATTTTGTTTAAAGAAAAGCATTCGCCTGAAATTAGATTTGAACCCCCGACCATACAACTTCCTCAGATATGTACTGCCCCTAAACCAATCATGCTATACAGACTCACAAATAAAGTTTGTTTACAGTTGTATATATAAAACAAAAACCTGTTACATATGATAATTTAAAAACGTGTTTATCAGGCTAATGAGTGTGTGTGAGCGGGTATCTCTATTACATTCCAATTGTAACATAGGAACGGTAATTTTAAAAACAATGGTATATATTTATAGTAAAAGACATTTAAACACGTTCCAATTAACATATCTAATATCAAATTCTAAAAACAAAAACGTTTTGAAGTAAACTATTAAATCAATAACAAAACGTATTTACATATAGATATGCTAATCAACCTGTTTAGTATGTAATAAAACTGAGACCGGGTTTTACGTAGGCGTTTGTTTTATCTGAGTGTTTCCTATTAGAGTGAATCCAAACAATATTATATAGGGAGTGATCAAAAAAAAAAACACAAGTAACAAAACTCGATTTAAAACATCAAAACTAAACGTTGATATACGAGGATTGTTTGATAAGTATTGTTTGAATGCAAACATATTGGTAAATAATATAAGAGTGTACTTACATACAGCAAGAGACGTCATACTTGTTTCACAGCTTAACACACACTAAGGTCTGTTGAGGTCTTGAATGGGTCGTTATAGAAATAACACAGTTGTTTAATGACATCCACTTGACCCAAACAAAACATATAGACGCTGTTGTTGGTTGTTATCACACACACACAAGCAGTCTATGACTAGAGAGTTATAGAGGTACAACGGTCGTACACAAACCAGTCTTGTGTTTGCTTCCGCAAAAACAAGAAACATCTAGTTCCATACTATGGCGTTCTCAATTGTTGGAGAGTCGACAACAAGAAACAGTCGTTTTAATATTATACAGAACACGGTGCGTTTCAAGTTGAATCCACTCAATAGCAGTGGCGTCAATAATCCTGAACAATGGCTTAAGAACGGTATGCAGGAAATTTATAACCGAGTTATTAGAGACTTGAACACCGACACCAAAGTAGGCTTTACATTCTCCGGCTTGGATAGAGACTATCATGTGCCGTTTAGGAAGCTGTCACTGCTGATGTTTGAAGAAGTGTGGTCTGAGCTGTACAAGATGTATCAGAGCAATAAGGGGGCCGTCGAAGGTGATGCCTTTACTATAACAGCTACCAGTCTAGGATCATCACAGCACCAGCAAACAACCACTTCACAAGGCTCTGGTTTGTCGACGCAGCAGCAGCAGCAACAGCAGTTTAATGAAATCAATCTACAAGAGAGTGAAGAAGAACACACCGCCGCGAGACCAACAACACAACCACCAACACAGGATGACAAGCAAGAACTGAATGATGAGGGTCTCCGTTGCTGTACCGTTTGTTTTAAACGCTGTCCACCAACAGAGAGAAGCTGTTGTGACAAATGTTTCATTAAAAATGGTCTAAACTTTGGAAAATGGCTACCATACAACGCACACTCATGGGAAAGTTATGAAAATTTCGTAAAATGGCAATACACGTACGACAGGAGGAAGGTTACATGTTCACACTGTAATAAACAAATGTTGAGAACATCCATTTATAGACACAAACAAATATGCCTAAAGAGACCTGACGTCGATCCTAGGCCTGTAAACGAGTAAAAAAGTCTGTCACTCTGTGTTGTTGCAAGATATTACGAAATAATAAAGAGGAATTGTTTACAATAAAGTTAGATTTTAAATTATACCAGACAAATAAGAGATGCACTCACCTGTGTAATGGACTGTATCTTCACGTGGGTTTTAGGGTCTTCTTTGGAGGTCGGGCGACTATCTTCACCCCAAATGAGGCAAAAAATTATGTAACAAGAAAATTAGACCAGAAAATCTGGAGCACATCCCTAGTCTGGAGTACTAGCAGTTTTCAGGACGACTGATTCTAACGCAGTGACGCTGGTTTACGTCGCGAGAGAGAGAGAGAGAGGCTGTCACAAAATCTGCCCCCTCTCCTCCTCTCAGTGGTGCCAACCACGGCGAGCAGCAATCCCTAAATGTCTGGCGGCAATTTCAAATTCAAAAATATATACAAACTTGCATCAACATTCCGCCCACCAAATAAGGACTACTTATTTCCGATTAAAAAATGCAAAGATTAAATTAAATTGGTAGATACACACTATAACTAACTATACAAATGGGAGATGCGTACTGGCCGTTTACTGCGAAGGTAAAGGGCACAGCTTGGTCATAGGACGATCTAAAATACTTGTGCTTGTTCGTACTTGAGCGACACGGGCAACGCCATCACGACCCGGATAGAGTTTCAATATGCGCCCTAACTTCCACACAAGCGGAGACACTGTCTCATCTTTGATGACAACGAGAGTACCAATCGAAGGAGCTTCTTGGGGGGTAGACCACTTATCGCGCTGCTGCAAGGTGTGCAAATATTCACTTTTCCAGCGTTTCCAAAAATCTTGATGCATTCTGGAAACAAGTTGCCAACGAGAAAGTCTGGTAAGTTTGACATCAGTCACGTCTGGGTCAGGTGGGGCACAAAGAGGCTCCATGGTCAAGAAGTGCGCAGGGGAAAGCGATGTCATGTCATTGGGGTCTGTACTAAGACTACAGAGCGGTCGGGAATTAAGAACTGCTTCAATCTGTGCCAGAACAGTGGTCAGTTCCTCGAATGTCAGAACCTGTGTGCCAACAACACGACGCAAGTGAGTTTTAATGGAACGAACCCCTGCTTCCCACAGTCCTCCAAAGTGCGGCGCTGATGGGGGATTCCAATGCCACTCAATTGACAAGGAATCAGTCACCTGATGTGCGTATGAAACCAACAATCGGTTGGCCCCGACAAAATTAGTGCCGCAGTCACTGTAGACATTGTCACAACGACCTCTTCGAGCCACAAAGCGCCGAAAAGCAGCAAGAAAAGCCTCCGAGGTGAGGTCTGATACCGATTCAATATGCACAGCCTTTGTGGTCATGCAAACAAAAATACACACATATGCCTTCGCACTTCTGACACCACGATATCTTCCCTGGGTAACGAGAAATGGACCGGCAAAATCAATTCCAGTGTGAGAGAATGGTTTCAGCTGAGAAACTCTTACTGGAGGAAGATCCCCCATTACAGGTGTCAAAGTTACCGGGCGAACACGGAAACAACGATAACATTGCCCAAGCACACTATTAATTGCCCGGCGGGCCGAAAGAATCCAAAAATTTTGTGACAACAAATACTGCAAGGTACGAGGTCCAGGATGTAAGTGTTTCTGATGGACACTACGAATCACCAAGTCAGTGAGCAAGTGTGAACGTGGCAGAAGCATGGGATGCTTTGCATCAAACGACAAGTCCGAGCATCTAAGTCTACCGCCCACCCTGAGAACACCATCCCTATCCACAAATGGGGCCAGCCTACGGATAGACTTTACACAAGGTCGACCATGCTCAATGTCACGCATTTCCCTCTCAAACGCCAACCTTTGTACTGCTTTAACAAGAAAAGTCAGTGCAGTGTAAAGCTCCGCCTCACTCAATGCGCCCGAAATTCTGTCCTTCCGGGGTAATTTCAGATTTTTGACAAACCTCATACTGTAAGCAATGATACCTTGAATTTTCCTCAGCGAAGAATACCCTTCTAACAAATTCAGCGGCCAATCACACGAAACAACCTTTGTCATGCACACAACTTGCCTCTGCTCCGACATCATGACATCAGACTCTTCACCTAAAGATTCTGCGCTAATCCATGTATCGGATAGTTCGGACAAGAAAGCCGGACCCGTCCACCATAGCGGGTGATTGAGAAGCTCATTAGGAGTAAGTCCGCGCGATGCACAATCTGCAGGGTTGATTAACCCCGAAACATGTGACCAGCAACCAGGGGGTACCTTTTCTTGTATGAGCGCCACTCTATTGGCCACAAACGTTTTCCATCGATGGGGAGATGACTTAATCCACTGAATGGCAACTGTGGAATCAGACCAGCAAAATATATTATCAATAGAAATAGTCTTTCGGTATGTAACCTGAACGAACTCCATCAACTCTGCTAACAAGGCTGCTGCACAAAGCTCCAATCGGGGTACTGATACTTTTTTTAGTGGGGAGACACGAGACTTAGCACACAAGAGAGATATCTTTATGGCTCCGCTGGCGGATACAACACGAAGATAAATTACGGCCCCATAACCAAGCTCAGACGCATCCGAGAATCCATGCAATGTAGAAGAAGTAGTACCTTCAGCAGACACATACCGCGGAATTGACAACGATGACAAACAAGAAAGTTGCGATTTGTATGTGTCCCACCTGGATTCGACTTCTAGTGGTGGTTTTTCATCCCACGAAATGCCTAGCTGCCACAGGAACTGCATCAGCTGCTTCGCAGAGAGGATGAGGGGGGACAAGAAACCCAAAGGATCAAAGATTCTAGCAAGCTCTGACAGTATGTTACGCTTGGTGCATTTGCGTTCAATTGGATGTACCTTGTACGAGAAGCAGTCAGTCATTGGACACCACTGTAGTCCTAAAATCTTGACAGACACTAAGTCATCAGAGTCGAAACACAGAGATTGCTGATGACTACTGGGGAGAGACGCAAGAAATTCGGGATCATTGCTTGCCCATTTTCGCAACTCAAATCCAGCCTCCCCGAGCATTCCTATCAGTTGAGATTTCACTTCAATTGCAGAATTGGAATCTGGCACACTAGTTACTATGTCATCCACGTACGTGTCAGACCTTATGACGTCTGCTGCAAGAGGATATTTACCACCTAAATCTGTTGCCACCTGTAAGAGGGTCCTAATGGCAAGATAGGGGCTAGAAGCAACACCAAAGGACACTGTATTGAGTCTGAACTCTTGCACTGGCTCAGAATTGGAAAACCGCCAAAGAATGCGCTGGAAGTCCCTATGCTCCTCTGCCACCAATACTTGCAGAAACATTTGCTTAATGTCTGCAGTAAAGGCGACTCGATGAGCCCGAAAATTCAACAGGACTGTCACAATATCCTGCTGCAACTTGGGTCCAACCAATAGGGTGTTGTTGAGCGAGACGCCATTTGAGGTCTTAGCACTGGCGTCGAACACCACCCGTAACTTTGTAGTGGTACTTTCGGGTTTCAAGATACAATGATGAGGGATGTAGTAGACGGCACTAGGATGTGATACCTTACACGACACAGGAGACATGTGCCCATCGCTCAGATACTCACGCATGAAAGCCACATACTTTCTACGGATATCTGACTCTTTGGACAATCGTCTCTCTAGAGCATGAAGCCGTCTCAATGCCATGGAATGTGACTCACCCAGATCCGGCATCCCATCACGAAATGGCAGGCCCACGACATATCTACCATTAGAGTCACGTGAATGAGTGTCCTGGAAGATCTTCTCACACAGGGCGTCTTCCGGACTCGCTAATCTGCACTGAGGCACTTGCTCCAATTCCCAAAATTGTCTGAGAGTTTTGTCCAGAGAAACATCGACCGACGTACAAAAGGAATCAACCACTAAATTCGATTGGGCTGGTACACTACCCAAGATTACCCAACCAAACACTGTATTGATAGCAGTAGGTTCCTGATCCTTACCCTTTCTAAGTCCCGGTAACAATGCCATTGCATATATATCAGCACCCAATAAAATATCTGGCTGACCAAAAGTATCATCCGCTAAAGCAAGGTCTTTGATATGATTCCAGACATATGATTGTACGTCCGTTGAAGGTGCCTTGTCGCAGATTCTGGGAACCACAATAGCATCGATATCGAAACTAGGATTAGGTTTGTCCCGAGGTCTCAACCTAAATGAAGTAACCCCCAAATCAGTAACGGTTGCCATCTGATTTATCCCCTGAATTGGAACAGAAGCATGTGACTTCGACAGAGAAAGTTTGCTTACAAGGCGCTGCGTAATGAAATTTGCCTGACTTGCACAATCGAGCAGCACACGACATCTATGATACACCCCATAAGCATCACACACATCCACTTTACATGTGGCAAATAATACAACAGGGAAGCTGGGAAGCGTGCTTGTCAATACGACTTGACCGGTTACTTGGTCGGGTCTGTTATCACCTTGCTCACATGTTTGTGTATCAGTCTGACCAGAGCTTGATGTAAAATGCAAATATGTGTGATGTTTCCTAGTACAAACACGACAATTAAATATCGAGGTACACCCTGCGAGTTTGTGAGACCCAGCCAGACAATTATAGCACAGACTTTTCCTCTTCACTAAGGTATGACGATCCTTAGGAGACATTTCTAAGAACTTGTCACATTTCGTCAATGAGTGTTCCCCCTGGCAACACACACAAGAAATTGATGAATCTGACTTACTAACACTAGTCACCAAAGAAGTGGTTGGTTTCGGCTGCACGAACTGTTTCCCTTTCAACATTTGAGGACCCTTCTTCACTGAGACCGGTGCTACGGTTAGCGCAGATGTTTCAAGAGCCTTGCACTGTTTTTCTAAAAAATCACTAAGGTGCGAGTACGTGGGGACCTCACAGTCACCAAACTGTATTTCAAATTGCTTTCGGATAGAGGAATCTAACTTTTGCAAAAGGAAATTGAATTTCGTAAAGTCCCACAAATCATACTGCTGCTCTTGATATAAATCTAACGCACATACGTTTTCAGTAAATGTTGTCAACAAATTCCTTAAATCTCGAGATGAATCGCCTGACACCTTCGGAGCATTAAGAAGAGCTAACCAGTAATTCGTAAGCAACACACGTTTATTTTCATACCTTGAAACTAGCGAATTATATGCCACTTGGTAATTATCCGAAATGAGGGGTAGGTTTTGAACTATTGAAGCTGGTTCTTTTGTCAAGGAAGCAAGAAGATACTGGAAACGCTCAATATCTGACAAAGTGTCATTTTCATGAATCAGAGTCCTAAACAAATCGAAAAAACGTGGCCACTGACCAATCGCCCCGTCAAATTTCGGAATATCGATCTTAGGCAATCGAACATTACGTCTGCCACCCGTTCCACTATCAGAGTGAGCCTCATTATCGAGCGACTTAGCTACATCGGCAGCATCAGCAGTAACCTTACCACAAATTTCAAAATAGATTGACTTGATGCTGTACTGTATGTTGTCGAAGTCTGTCTGAATCTCCGATTGTAAAGCCAAATTATCCTTATCCTTCATTAAAGACACGATGTCCAGATGTAAAGAATCAAACAAATTTACAGAATCGTTAAGACCTTGGTATCTGATTCTAAATTCATTCCTTTTTGTGGGTTCAGCCTTGGCGTCTAATGCAAACCTTGATAGGTGTTGCACTCGATTCATAACAGAGTTACGTTTATTTATCAACTTTTCCACCTCCATTTCAAAAATGACAAAAAACGAAAAGGCAAACTAGAAAAGACTGATATAACCTGAACCCAATCGGATGATAACCACGTGTTTCACGTCGAAAAAAACACGTTTCAAACAAGTAACAGAGCTCGAAAATCGCCGATTGCGAGACACTGAAAAACAAAACAATTTTGACGCTAAAAGGCCGTAAAACAAATTAAACAAGCAAAACAATTACACTAACACGGATTTGCCGACCCGAACACGTGTTCTAACCAAACCCTGGAGGCTATAAATTACGATTTTTAACAACAAAACCGCCAAACACGTGTGCATAAATTCACGATATGAACACCCACAAGTGTCAATTCTAATCAAACAAGCATCGGCTTCGATGGACCAAAATGTTGTTGCAAGATATTACGAAATAATAAAGAGGAATTGTTTACAATAAAGTTAGATTTTAAATTATACCAGACAAATAAGAGATGCACTCACCTGTGTAATGGACTGTATCTTCACGTGGGTTTTAGGGTCTTCTTTGGAGGTCGGGCGACTATCTTCACCCCAAATGAGGCAAAAAATTATGTAACAAGAAAATTAGACCAGAAAATCTGGAGCACATCCCTAGTCTGGAGTACTAGCAGTTTTCAGGACGACTGATTCTAACGCAGTGACGCTGGTTTACGTCGCGAGAGAGAGAGAGAGAGAGAGAGGCTGTCACAAAATCTGCCCCCTCTCCTCTCAGTGGTGCCAACCACGGCGAGCAGCAATCCCTAAATGTCTGGCGGCAATTTCAAATTCAAAAATATATACAAACTTGCATCAACACTCTGTACATGTGTCCATAACAGAATACATAACACAATAAAACAGAGAACAAACAACATGGTTATGACTCATATCCTGTAGAATGACATCATCCCATTATTCGTGTTTGAGCTTGTCTAGAATACAGACATAACCGAAAGGATGACATCACCCTATTATTCGTGTTTGAGCTTGTCTGTACAGTTATAATCTAGGTGTTAGTTCGTTTAGGGGGCATCCTGCCATCAGTTGTGTTTGAGCTTGTCTAGAAGCTAGTTTAGTTGGTGTACGTTGAACAAGGTGTAGCTAAAAACTAATATGGTGCAGAATACGCGAAAACGAAAATCTCTCAACACAAAAAATACTGGTAGAGGTGTTGGTGGTGGTAAAAAGCTTAAAGTGTTACAAGATGTCTTGCTGGCTAACGCAGTTGAAAGTATTATAACAAAAGAAGAACCTAAGACGTGGGATAATATCATAGGTGAACTGTACACAAGCTATCCAACAACAACAACAGACACAAGTGAACCGAATAATCTCTCTGATATTAGTATGAATGCTGCAGATCCTACAAACATACAAACAGTCGAATATCAGCCTACACACGATGAGATATTCAATGAGAAGTTGGTGCAGATCAATCAGAAAAGTATGGAGAAAAAACTAAAAGCACAAGACTGTGAGCTCGTTGGTCAGACAACGTTTGCGCTGTTGCCAAACGGTGAGAAATTACTCACGATCGGAGCTGACCCCCTGCTAAACTTGCCTCTGGTTAGGGTTTCACAGAAAAATTGTAACATACCTGTGTTTTTCGATATGTGGACCTTTGAAGAATTTTTAAACGTGTTACCCACCATAATTTACAACCTGGAAAACCAATCACAGGCTACAGACAAAAGCGGCGATTCGTATACACTTACTAAATACTTGGTTCAAACACAACGAAAATCAGTGTTTTTTAAGTTTAGGCTGTGCAGTGATGAATATGTCACTAATTTCAACCTAAGCTTGGAATCATTGAAAATACTAGAAGATGTTGGCTCTGTGGCCAAAGACTTATTGTTGGAATTACGTTTTAGGAGTTTCTTCGACATAAACATGTTTATGGCTGACATCAGATCGGAACTGTCCAAGTTCAGAGACAGGGCAGTCATACCTTGTGCTTTCTTCATTGCCCGGTTAAAATACTCTGAGAATCTGTGTATAGTGTGTGAATTTATTACTAAATATCAACTTGTACTGAAAGATATGCTAACGTGTAACAGATTTACCTATAACACTAGCTGATAATAAAAATATATGTGTAAAAATCTCTGTGTGTGTTTTATTAGCTGTATTTTCTGACAACCATTCTGTTGGCGTGAATGCATAAAGGAGGATTTGAAATAAAAAAAAATACTTTTAACATGTTTCCTTTATTCATAACATAATACAAGTTATTTAATGTCTTTGGTGTTGACCCAGGAATTATGGGTCTGATCAAAACCAAGCCATTTCACGTAAGACTTGGGGCCTTTTTTTCTCAACACTCGTTCGATTAAATACAGGTCAGAAGATAAAGTCTTTTGTAGTTATTGCTCATAAAACCCTCCTCTGATTGGTTTGCCTTGCATGTCTTCTAGTAAATACGTCACTGGGATAGTGGGTTGTACCGTGGCCACCTTAAACAACTCTGTGGACCAACGTGGTGTATAACCTTTTTCAAATATTGTTTTTGCCTTGCTTATACGTACAACATCGCCCACTTTAAACTTTTGTACAAACACCGGTAGGGTGTTGGAATAGATCTGCTTATGAATAGCTGCCTCGTTTTTCCTAGTGACATCCAGAGGTTTGACACCTGTGGTACGATGAATGGTTGCGTTATATGTAGCTGTGACATTGGGTAGGATATGTAGCCACTTGTAAGAACCAGACAAGTGAAAGTTTTTATATAACTTCTCTTTCAACGTATGTATGACTCGTTCCACCATTGCCGCCTTCTTCACACTATAGGTACTGTAATGATTGATGCCGTATTTGGTCATTAGGGCCTTAAATTTAGCGTTGTAGAACTCCTTGCCAAGATCAGACTGAATGTGGGATGGTGCTGTGCTGATAGCTAAAATATCGGCCATGGCTTTAGTCACCTCTTCGGCGTTTTTAGATTTAAGCGGACGCGTCCACACATACTTTGAAAAACAATTGATCACCACCAGAATGTACTTGTAACCGGAGTTTTCACGCTGATAGTCTGTAAACTCGGCCAAATCAATTTGCCACAAGTCATTCAAACCTCTAATTATGGTCTGTCTACGTTTAGACTTGATTCTAGCAGGCTTGTACAACTCGTTTATAATTTGTTTCTTAGCATCAGATGGTTCATCGTTACGTGTTTGTTGTTGCCTGCGACGCTTCATGGTGACGTTGGATTTAAAAGTATCCACTTGTCATGTAAATCTTTTAGATTTTTGTCTGTTTCACCCAACTTCTTCTTTAGCTTTGGGTTCCAGATCGATATCTTTTAAAACTTGAGCTGATGTGGTCTTGGTTAAAGCTTTCAATTTCTGTTCCAATTCGTGCTTCAAATCGTTACTCAGGCTTATGTACAGCTTCTAACACAATGGCCACTAGTTTTTGTGTCACTTCATCTTTATTCTTCAGATACTCAGCTTTATGTTTCTGATAGTCGCCCACCCAGGCATCAACAAATGATTTAGTTACGCCATCTGTTGGATCGACAGGGTTGGCTACGTTACACAATCTATGGTTTTGTACGTCGAAGTCACCACTTGCAGTTCTTGGGAAAATCTCTCGTTGAACCACGCGGTTGTGTAGAGAGCTGTTGCTGTTGAAGTTTGCAGCAGTACGACCAAACTTGTCGATAGACATGATGAAACTGATGGTTGGCGTGTGTTAACGCTTTATATGATTCGAGCCTCCTTCAGCTCCTCCAAGATTGACTGTATCTCATTGTTATGAGCATTATTACCTGCAACTTGGGAAGCCACGAGAAGACGAAGTCTGTCAACCAGTTCGTTCACATCATCCCAGTATACATATTCTTTCTGTTGCTTAGTATGTAGCATGTATGGCATACCATGACCTAAAGTTACTGAGGAAGAGCGCGCTCTAGCACCTTCTTGTTTCTCTAAAATTGGTTTTATTACATTTTGATATTTGGTAGAGGTGTTGCGCAGAACGTCTTCTTTAGGATTGTTCTCTTTTCTGTGAAGACTCGTAGCAGCCATAATGTCTGCATAGTCACGTAAAGCGTTCTTATTTTTCATAGCACTCATACCTGGTTTTCTCAAAAATATCAATTCCAATAGGTGTTGAGTGCCGTAATATCTTCTGTCACCAACAACAATTTGAAAGCTTTCTCTATTTCTAAAATCTACGTCAGTAACAACAAATGTAACAGGTTTATTGCCAAGCATCCAAGTATTGGTGGCCTTATCATAAGTAACACCATATGTTTGATCACATAGCTGATTATCTGTGAAATATTTATCAATATAATAGCGAACAACTACAGGATACGAACTTAACGCTTGGTCGTAAATAGCTGCCGGTGTATTTGCTGCGGCATCTAGTTTTCTATAAGCTTTGGTAACCCACAATTCAGGTTCAGGTTCAGCTGATTCTGCTTCCAACTCAAACGTTTCATCATCACTAAGAAATTGAACTTCCTTCTTTGCTGGTGGTGGTGGTTGTTTGACATCAAGTTCAGTTTTAGTTGGTTGCTGTTGCTGCAGAGTTGTTTGAGCAGTAGCCAACGCTGTGCTTGCTGTGTTTCTAGATATAGCATCCAATGGTTTTAACAGAGGTTTATATAAACGGTGTAACGTTTCATCCGTCTCTGTTTTGCCCAGTTTCAAAGCTAAATATTTGTTTCGAATAATCTTTGATAAATCGGCTATTTTACGTTTGATATTGGGCGGCTGTGTTGATAGTTTTTGTTGGCGACGATGACTTTTAGATTTTTTCGCCATGCTCACCGTATGTTGAACACATGAAGACTAACACACACTTACACACAAGTTTAAATATATATAAAATGATCGAAGCCTTTGCGATACCGTCCTTGTGCTAAATCACAATCATTAACGACCACCATCACATCATGCTTGGTCTGCCAACATTCACCACACAGTGTCTTGAACTTTTCAAAAGTCATATCGGTGGTCACATGATCATTATACACATGTTTAAGATTGGTTTCGTCTTGTTTGAATAACACAACAACGTTTGCGTTGTCACGCACCAGTTGTTTTGGTACTTTGCTGTATGTCTGACAAAGATAGAAGGAATCAATGTTTTTATGCCTGCCCATGCTAAAGTATGCTCTTATTTTATCTTGTTTGTCGCAAGCTACATCATCAAAGATAAACACAGAGTTGTCCAAGGCATCTCCCGGATCTAATATGTCATCGTTTTCTCGATAAGGATAGTAACCAACACCCTTTGTAGCATCCAACACCTCCTTTAACATCTTGTATTTCGGTTGATACAGTGACTTTGAATATACATAAACGTTTTCAAACTTTAAACCGTTTGCTTCAAACCGTGCCGGGTAACAGAAGACCGTGTCTGTGTTGTGTAACTGTTTCCACATGCACAACATCGTCCAAGTTTGTAACTGGTAGGGCTGTTGTTGTGTGTTTTACGATACGCATCGTTAACTAGACTAACACCAATCTGCTTGTTGTAAGTATAAATACTGGTGTTTAATACAGCACCGCTTTAGTATCAATGTTGGTCATTAAGGGTGAAGGCCTCGTTAACACACTCATCAACAAACTGCCTGTTGAGTTACACATACCAGGTTATCAGTTTTGTGGTCCAGGCACTAAACTTAAAGAACGTCTTGCCAGAGGCGATCAAGGTATCAACCCGCTAGATCGTGCTTGTCGAGAGCACGACATCGCCTACTCTCAATCCAAACAGTTGAGTGACAGGCATCGTGCCGACGAGGTGTTGGAGCACCGAGCCAAGGAACGAGTCAAGTCAAAGGATGCAAGTTTTGGTGAGAAGGCGGCCGCTTGGAGTGTAGCAAAAACAATGAAAGTTAAACGAAAACTTGGTATGGGTGTGAACAAACTCAGAAAAACTAGTAAGAGAAAAGTCGGTGGTAAGGTACCGTTTAAAAACATACTGGCTTTGATGCGCGGCGCTATCAATGTGGGAGAGGAGGTGCCGTCAGTGAAAAATCTACTGCATGTAGCGAGAAAAGTCATCAAAAACGCAGGTGGTTAAGGTACCGCGAGTTATTCCAATACCTAAAAGCGGTGGCTTCCTACCGCTGTTACCTCTTATATTTGGTGGGCTGTCAGCACTAGGAGCTCTGGGCGGCGGTGCTGCAAGTATTGCTAAAGCTGTGAACGATGCCAAGTCTGCGAAACAGAAATTGGAAGAGGCAAAACGTCACAATCAAACAATGGAGGCCATTGCTGTGGGTAAACGAGGGAGTGGTGTGGGTGATGGTTTGTACATGAAGAAACAACGCACCGGCTACGGTTTGTATTTACACAAGACAAAAAACGTGTAATACCTTTACCAGCAAGACCTCTAACAAATGTAGATCTTGTCAAGTTTGCTGGTAAAATGAAAATCCCATATTTTAGAGGTGTATACATGCGAGACGAGCTACCTCGCAATGGACCACGTAAAAATGAATCGTTCATCATGAATTTGCAAACACACAAGGAGCCAGGCAGTCATTGGGTCGCTGTGAGGAAACGCGGTGACATCGTCGAGTACTTTGACTCGTATGGAAACTTGAAGCCTCCTGTAGAGCTGCAACGTTACCTTAAAGACTATTCCATACTGTATAATCATGATGTGTATCAAACATATAACACAATTAATTGTGGTCATTTGTGTTTAAAATTTTTGCAATAAAAGACTCAAACAGTAACCTGTGTGTATCAGTCATGTCGCTAACGTTCGAGTTGAAAGGCTCTACGTCCTCCCTGTCATTGGATATATTTCCACCGATAGTGTTGGACCCCCGGTTCGATCATTCGGTGGCACTCTCGAATTTTCACACATACAACACCATACCAAATATAGAGACCGGTTGTAATAAGTTGCATTTTTATTTTACACTCGACGCCGAGCCTAAGAAAGATAGTGTTATACAAGAAATAATAATTCCCAATGGAGCATATGAAATTAGCGATATGGAACGCTGTATCCAAAATGAAATGGCCCGTATCTATCTCAAGTTGAATAATTTTCCAGAGGGTGCCGCTGTTGACGATGCAAGTAAACTGTTCAGTTTGAAAGCCAACAACAACACTTTGAAGTGTGAGATACAGTGCAAGTATGACATTGATTTGACAGTGGACGCCTCAATAGCTCCTCTCTTGGGTTTTTCCTCAACCAGATCTCTTATTAAGGATGTGGTGCACGCATCCGATTTACCAGTGGAGATTGTTAAAGTGAAAACGATCCGTTTGGAGTGTAACATAGTAAGCGGGTCTTACCACGAAGGCAAACCCTCACACACACTATACGAGTTTGCTCCTATGGTTGATCCGGGCTATGCAATCGACATAAACCCCCACAGTAAACTGTTTCTACCCGTCAACACACGTATCATCTCCCATATAAATGTAAACATCATCGATCAGAATGCAGTGCCTGTGAACTTTCAAGGTGAAGAGATCATCGTTATATTACAGCTGAGCAAGACACCGGCGGTATGTTAGTTATAAATACAGGTGCCGACGAGCAACATCGGTCAGTATCGTTGTTGTCTGCATCACAGACGGTTCTATCCGAAGAGAACGTACAGTTTCTACAATCATTGGGTTACGATGTCAAACAAACTACATATCTTCGCAGACCCCGTTCAGACGAATCCATCAAGGGAGAAGAAGTACACACGTACGCCCCGCAAACCAGATCATTTGATTACAACGACACATGTGAGTTTGCCATCAATCAACAAGATGTGTTTTACGATTGGTCTTCGGCAGCTCTCCTGATCAGCGGTTCCACTGAGACAACGGGTACAACTGGTGATGTGTCGGTAACAGCGAATGCGGCAGCTCATTTGTTCTCCTCTGTGGCTGTTGAGATGTGTAATCAGATTATCGAACATGTTAGAAACCCAGGCATCGTTACAGCAGTCCGAACATTATTACAAGCCAACAGCGATGAAGCACGAGCTCTCATCCCTGCCGGTTGGCATCCGAACGAAAGGAACACCATGGTGAAAAACAACAGATTTTGCTATTGCCTACCGCTCAGCTATCTGTGTAATATTTTCAAAGATTACAGAAAAGTGCTTTTCAGTCGTTTGTTGGTACGCCTAACACGCGGTCAGAACGATAGAAATTGCTATATTCTGAGCGGTGTAGCAGGCGCTGACAAAGCTATAAAGTTTAACATTGAACATATGGCTTTGCAAGTCAAACACATACACCCCAGCGATGTGATACAACAGCAGCTGTTGCAATCGATCGCTCAAGGTAAAAAGATTCTTATACCGTTTAGAAAATGGGAGATGTACGAACTACCGAATGTAAGTAATTCAACCAAAGACTTGTGGTCTGTAAAGACCTCATCAAACACCGAACGACCTCGCTTTGTTATCGTCATCTTTCAAACGGATCGACACCACAACCCAGGAAAAGATATTAATCAGTTTGATCATGTGGACGTTCGAGATATAAGACTGCACCTGAATTCAAAACAAATACCGACCGAGGGTATGAATCTGAACTTTGGGCAAGCCAATTATCTGGAAGCATATAAAAACATGATTGAATTTCAACGAGCATATCTCGGTAGAGAACCGCAGCCTACGTTGGATTACAAAGCTTTCGCAAAATATCCCATGTTTGTGTTTGATTGTTCAAAGTATACGGATTCCATCAAACCGTCCACTGTCGATATCAAATTGGAAATGGAAAGTAACCAGAACTTTCCCAATAACACTAAATGTTTCTGCATAATTATACATGATTGCATCATCGAATACTCACCACTCTCTAACGTTGTTCGTTCTATCATCTGAGTATGGCATACAACGTCGTTCCCCCACCGCTCAACCTAGAGGTCTATATAAGCCGATGTGGAAGTATAGTGAATGGGGCAGTATCAAGATGAGGTTCGTCGTTGTCGACACTCAGGGTTTCTGTCTCCCCGACTTCACACCTAAAGAACTAGTAATTTATAATGGTTATCAAACTGTACAGTATGTGTTTAAGCCGCCACAACCAATGCGTTTTCTATCTGCTGATGTAATCAAACAAGTCAAGTTTCTGCAGACCCGTCACCATTGTATCGACTATAATTATGGTGCTGTTTATTTAGAAGAATTACCAAATATCCTGATGAAACACATCGTCGAACAACAGGTGGACAGAATCTATGTGAAAGGCGAGAATAAACAGAGATTTCTGACACAGATGCTCCTCACTTGTGGCTACCGTGTGGACGTGATCAATTTAGAAACAAACGTTGATTGTCCTGCGTTGGTGCCAGACATTCCTAAGTGCATGCATCACTCACCAGGATACACTAGAAGCTGTATATGCAGCATCAATAATTGTATGCTATTATTTTCGTATGTTGTAAACTTGTTACCGAAATAAAAAGTTGTAAATTATATATATATATATATATATATATATATATATATATATATATATATATATATATATATATATATATATATATATATATATATATATATGTTTTTCTAGTACCTCTTAGCAAACCTTAAAACTAGTAAATAAAACACAAGTGTTTATTTTATATTTGTATTAGCAAACACGTTTGCGATACATGTGCAGATAAGTGCTATATTTGAAACAAAAATACATCAACATGAATATGGTAAGACATGTGAGAAAGCCAGTGGCTATAAACACAAAAATATACTTTGAAGTGAACAGCTGGGCGTCAGTCAACACAAGAGTGGTCCAATCAGGTGTCTTGCCCCGACTACCATTATCAAACAGAAACATAACTTTGTAACGTATCACATCAGATGACATGCTTTTGGCTGACATGTTGTATGTTACAAGTGGGGCTAGGTCGTCGTTGTGTAGATATGTTGTTGTTGTAAGAGCTGACCATATCATGCAGTCGTCGGTGTCGAAACAAATTCGTACTTCTGTTACATTGGGTGGCTTATGAATATACAACACATTCTGACACAGTGCTGATAGAACGATGAAACTTGATTTAAAAAGAACCATGGCGAATGTTGTGGATGTCTATCAATACTTGTTCTTGAGCGTGGTGCAAACACTCCAACATGTAATATTTAAATGCTGGTGTTACAGTGTTGAGTAACGTTTTTATAGTTTGTATGATTTGCGGTACACTGGCGTCCCATCTACCCAGATCGTTTAATATTTGCACTATGTTTTCCATAAAACACATGTAAGTCCAGGTAAATTGAGATTCTTTCAGATAGTTCAGTCTTGCTTTAACCAAGACCTCAAGTCTCAGCAGCTGTTCTACACACTCTTCGTTTAAGAATAGATGCATAGATGTGAAACCGTTATCGATACACAAGGCTTTTTCACTTAGCACGTTTGAATAGGTTATGCGGCAGTAATTAAGATGATGCACTATAAAGCTATTTGGCTCGTCTTCACCTTTAAGATATTTCCTATACAGCTCACGTATGTTGTCTAGGAAATCGTAAAAATCCCACTCTTCCAATGCCAAATATTGGTTTTCTTCATCCAGAGCCAACGGATTGACAAATTTCACAACATTTGTAAAGTCGTTTCTTGCACTGATGCCGGTAATCAATTTCAAGGATCGTCGAACACTAAAAGGGGTTTCCATCAATAGCCTGTCGTCAGCTTGATACTTGTTAAATAAGACTCGTCGCGTTCTGTGTTCTGTGAAATCGGGGCCATCGTTTTCATCAGCGGCATAATCGTCGTCGTTGTTATCACTCTCCGACGCAGACATATTCATGTTAATACAATCGCAAGACATGTTTACACAAACTCTTTTAAGTTTAGACTGAAGCTTGCTGACCATGTTAAGTAGGTTTTGTTGTTCCCCCACCACAAACCTCGGTTGAATGGTTCTGATTGGTTTCCTGGTGAATTTTACAAATCTATTGCGATCACTAAATACTTTAGCATATTTCGTGCTACACTGCATGACCATCCAGATATTTCTGCCAGACTTTAACAAACTTGTCTACAGCAACACAATCTTTGTTCTCATATCTATCCCAATCAGCATTGGTTAGAAGACTGTCGAAATATTCGCTACAAATTGTATATAACATGTCGGTGGCGTCTGTACGGTGAAGTTTTCGTGTTAGAAAATTAATGGATTTAGTACGTTCAGCATCATCATCATTTAAATTAGAACTGTGCTTTAATATATCGTTTAGGTGGTCTGCAACCTTGTGGATATCATCACAGCTTGAAAACTCAAATTCTTTATTAAACCCTTCTCTCATCGTCTCGAGTGTTTCGTGTTTGAGTTCTTCCTCGGTTGGCGGTTCAATTTCAATGTTCGCTGTTTCGAGTGTGACCTCATCAGCATCAGTATCTCATTGTTATGAGCATTATTACCTGCAACTTGGGAAGCCACGAGAAGACGAAGTCTGTCAACCAGTTCGTTCACATCATCCCAGTATACATATTCTTTCTGTTGCTTAGTATGTAGCATGTATGGCATACCATGACCTAAAGTTACTGAGGAAGAGCGCGCTCTAGCACCTTCTTGTTTCTCTAAAATTGGTTTTATTACATTTTGATATTTGGTAGAGGTGTTGCGCAGAACGTCTTCTTTAGGATTGTTCTCTTTTCTGTGAAGACTCGTAGCAGCCATAATGTCTGCATAGTCACGTAAAGCGTTCTTATTTTTCATAGCACTCATACCTGGTTTTCTCAAAAATATCAATTCCAATAGGTGTTGAGTGCCGTAATATCTTCTGTCACCAACAACAATTTGAAAGCTTTCTCTATTTCTAAAATCTACGTCAGTAACAACAAATGTAACAGGTTTATTGCCAAGCATCCAAGTATTGGTGGCCTTATCATAAGTAACACCATATGTTTGATCACATAGCTGATTATCTGTGAAATATTTATCAATATAATAGCGAACAACTACAGGATACGAACTTAACGCTTGGTCGTAAATAGCTGCCGGTGTATTTGCTGCGGCATCTAGTTTTCTATAAGCTTTGGTAACCCACAATTCAGGTTCAGGTTCAGCTGATTCTGCTTCCAACTCAAACGTTTCATCATCACTAAGAAATTGAACTTCCTTCTTTGCTGGTGGTGGTGGTTGTTTGACATCAAGTTCAGTTTTAGTTGGTTGCTGTTGCTGCAGAGTTGTTTGAGCAGTAGCCAACGCTGTGCTTGCTGTGTTTCTAGATATAGCATCCAATGGTTTTAACAGAGGTTTATATAAACGGTGTAACGTTTCATCCGTCTCTGTTTTGCCCAGTTTCAAAGCTAAATATTTGTTTCGAATAATCTTTGATAAATCGGCTATTTTACGTTTGATATTGGGCGGCTGTGTTGATAGTTTTTGTTGGCGACGATGACTTTTAGATTTTTTCGCCATGCTCACCGTATGTTGAACACATGAAGACTAACACACACTTACACACAAGTTTAAATATATATAAAATGATCGAAGCCTTTGCGATACCGTCCTTGTGCTAAATCACAATCATTAACGACCACCATCACATCATGCTTGGTCTGCCAACATTCACCACACAGTGTCTTGAACTTTTCAAAAGTCATATCGGTGGTCACATGATCATTATACACATGTTTAAGATTGGTTTCGTCTTGTTTGAATAACACAACAACGTTTGCGTTGTCACGCACCAGTTGTTTTGGTACTTTGCTGTATGTCTGACAAAGATAGAAGGAATCAATGTTTTTATGCCTGCCCATGCTAAAGTATGCTCTTATTTTATCTTGTTTGTCGCAAGCTACATCATCAAAGATAAACACAGAGTTGTCCAAGGCATCTCCCGGATCTAATATGTCATCGTTTTCTCGATAAGGATAGTAACCAACACCCTTTGTAGCATCCAACACCTCCTTTAACATCTTGTATTTCGGTTGATACAGTGACTTTGAATATACATAAACGTTTTCAAACTTTAAACCGTTTGCTTCAAACCGTGCCGGGTAACAGAAGACCGTGTCTGTGTTGTGTAACTGTTTCCACATGCACAACATCGTCCAAGTTTGTAACTGGTAGGGCTGTTGTTGTGTGTTTTACGATACGCATCGTTAACTAGACTAACACCAATCTGCTTGTTGTAAGTATAAATACTGGTGTTTAATACAGCACCGCTTTAGTATCAATGTTGGTCATTAAGGGTGAAGGCCTCGTTAACACACTCATCAACAAACTGCCTGTTGAGTTACACATACCAGGTTATCAGTTTTGTGGTCCAGGCACTAAACTTAAAGAACGTCTTGCCAGAGGCGATCAAGGTATCAACCCGCTAGATCGTGCTTGTCGAGAGCACGACATCGCCTACTCTCAATCCAAACAGTTGAGTGACAGGCATCGTGCCGACGAGGTGTTGGAGCACCGAGCCAAGGAACGAGTCAAGTCAAAGGATGCAAGTTTTGGTGAGAAGGCGGCCGCTTGGAGTGTAGCAAAAACAATGAAAGTTAAACGAAAACTTGGTATGGGTGTGAACAAACTCAGAAAAACTAGTAAGAGAAAAGTCGGTGGTAAGGTACCGTTTAAAAACATACTGGCTTTGATGCGCGGCGCTATCAATGTGGGAGAGGAGGTGCCGTCAGTGAAAAATCTACTGCATGTAGCGAGAAAAGTCATCAAAAACGCAGGTGGTTAAGGTACCGCGAGTTATTCCAATACCTAAAAGCGGTGGCTTCCTACCGCTGTTACCTCTTGTATTTGGTGGGCTGTCAGCACTAGGAGCTCTGGGCGGCGGTGCTGCAGGTATTGCTAAAGCTGTGAACGATGCCAAGTCTGCGAAACAGAAATTGGAAGAGGCAAAACGTCACAATCAAACAATGGAGGCCATTGCTGTGGGTAAACGAGGGAGTGGTGTGGGTGATGGTTTGTACATGAAGAAACAACGCACCGGCTACGGTTTGTATTTACACAAGACAAAAAACGTGTAATACCTTTACCAGCAAGACCTCTAACAAATGTAGATCTTGTCAAGTTTGCTGGTAAAATGAAAATCCCATATTTTAGAGGTGTATACATGCGAGACGAGCTACCTCGCAATGGACCACGTAAAAATGAATCGTTCATCATGAATTTGCAAACACACAAGGAGCCAGGCAGTCATTGGGTCGCTGTGAGGAAACGCGGTGACATCGTCGAGTACTTTGACTCGTATGGAAACTTGAAGCCTCCTGTAGAGCTGCAACGTTACCTTAAAGACTATTCCATACTGTATAATCATGATGTGTATCAAACATATAACACAATTAATTGTGGTCATTTGTGTTTAAAATTTTTGCAATAAAAGACTCAAACAGTAACCTGTGTGTATCAGTCATGTCGCTAACGTTCGAGTTGAAAGGCTCTACGTCCTCCCTGTCATTGGATATATTTCCACCGATAGTGTTGGACCCCCGGTTCGATCATTCGGTGGCACTCTCGAATTTTCACACATACAACACCATACCAAATATAGAGACCGGTTGTAATAAGTTGCATTTTTATTTTACACTCGACGCCGAGCCTAAGAAAGATAGTGTTATACAAGAAATAATAATTCCCAATGGAGCATATGAAATTAGCGATATGGAACGCTGTATCCAAAATGAAATGGCCCGTATCTATCTCAAGTTGAATAATTTTCCAGAGGGTGCCGCTGTTGACGATGCAAGTAAACTGTTCAGTTTGAAAGCCAACAACAACACTTTGAAGTGTGAGATACAGTGCAAGTATGACATTGATTTGACAGTGGACGCCTCAATAGCTCCTCTCTTGGGTTTTTCCTCAACCAGATCTCTTATTAAGGATGTGGTGCACGCATCCGATTTACCAGTGGAGATTGTTAAAGTGAAAACGATCCGTTTGGAGTGTAACATAGTAAGCGGGTCTTACCACGAAGGCAAACCCTCACACACACTATACGAGTTTGCTCCTATGGTTGATCCGGGCTATGCAATCGACATAAACCCCCACAGTAAACTGTTTCTACCCGTCAACACACGTATCATCTCCCATATAAATGTAAACATCATCGATCAGAATGCAGTGCCTGTGAACTTTCAAGGTGAAGAGATCATCGTTATATTACAGCTGAGCAAGACACCGGCGGTATGTTAGTTATAAATACAGGTGCCGACGAGCAACATCGGTCAGTATCGTTGTTGTCTGCATCACAGACGGTTCTATCCGAAGAGAACGTACAGTTTCTACAATCATTGGGTTACGATGTCAAACAAACTACATATCTTCGCAGACCCCGTTCAGACGAATCCATCAAGGGAGAAGAAGTACACACGTACGCCCCGCAAACCAGATCATTTGATTACAACGACACATGTGAGTTTGCCATCAATCAACAAGATGTGTTTTACGATTGGTCTTCGGCAGCTCTCCTGATCAGCGGTTCCACTGAGACAACGGGTACAACTGGTGATGTGTCGGTAACAGCGAATGCGGCAGCTCATTTGTTCTCCTCTGTGGCTGTTGAGATGTGTAATCAGATTATCGAACATGTTAGAAACCCAGGCATCGTTACAGCAGTCCGAACATTATTACAAGCCAACAGCGATGAAGCACGAGCTCTCATCCCTGCCGGTTGGCATCCGAACGAAAGGAACACCATGGTGAAAAACAACAGATTTTGCTATTGCCTACCGCTCAGCTATCTGTGTAATATTTTCAAAGATTACAGAAAAGTGCTTTTCAGTCGTTTGTTGGTACGCCTAACACGCGGTCAGAACGATAGAAATTGCTATATTCTGAGCGGTGTAGCAGGCGCTGACAAAGCTATAAAGTTTAACATTGAACATATGGCTTTGCAAGTCAAACACATACACCCCAGCGATGTGATACAACAGCAGCTGTTGCAATCGATCGCTCAAGGTAAAAAGATTCTTATACCGTTTAGAAAATGGGAGATGTACGAACTACCGAATGTAAGTAATTCAACCAAAGACTTGTGGTCTGTAAAGACCTCATCAAACACCGAACGACCTCGCTTTGTTATCGTCATCTTTCAAACGGATCGACACCACAACCCAGGAAAAGATATTAATCAGTTTGATCATGTGGACGTTCGAGATATAAGACTGCACCTGAATTCAAAACAAATACCGACCGAGGGTATGAATCTGAACTTTGGGCAAGCCAATTATCTGGAAGCATATAAAAACATGATTGAATTTCAACGAGCATATCTCGGTAGAGAACCGCAGCCTACGTTGGATTACAAAGCTTTCGCAAAATATCCCATGTTTGTGTTTGATTGTTCAAAGTATACGGATTCCATCAAACCGTCCACTGTCGATATCAAATTGGAAATGGAAAGTAACCAGAACTTTCCCAATAACACTAAATGTTTCTGCATAATTATACATGATTGCATCATCGAATACTCACCACTCTCTAACGTTGTTCGTTCTATCATCTGAGTATGGCATACAACGTCGTTCCCCCACCGCTCAACCTAGAGGTCTATATAAGCCGATGTGGAAGTATAGTGAATGGGGCAGTATCAAGATGAGGTTCGTCGTTGTCGACACTCAGGGTTTCTGTCTCCCCGACTTCACACCTAAAGAACTAGTAATTTATAATGGTTATCAAACTGTACAGTATGTGTTTAAGCCGCCACAACCAATGCGTTTTCTATCTGCTGATGTAATCAAACAAGTCAAGTTTCTGCAGACCCGTCACCATTGTATCGACTATAATTATGGTGCTGTTTATTTAGAAGAATTACCAAATATCCTGATGAAACACATCGTCGAACAACAGGTGGACAGAATCTATGTGAAAGGCGAGAATAAACAGAGATTTCTGACACAGATGCTCCTCACTTGTGGCTACCGTGTGGACGTGATCAATTTAGAAACAAACGTTGATTGTCCTGCGTTGGTGCCAGACATTCCTAAGTGCATGCATCACTCACCAGGATACACTAGAAGCTGTATATGCAGCATCAATAATTGTATGCTATTATTTTCGTATGTTGTAAACTTGTTACCGAAATAAAAAGTTGTAATATATATATATATATATATATATATATATATATATATATATATATATATATATATATATGTTTTTCTAGTACCTCTTAGCAAACCTTAAAACTAGTAAATAAAACACAAGTGTTTATTTTATATTTGTATTAGCAAACACGTTTGCGATACATGTGCAGATAAGTGCTATATTTGAAACAAAAATACATCAACATGAATATGGTAAGACATGTGAGAAAGCCAGTGGCTATAAACACAAAAATATACTTTGAAGTGAACAGCTGGGCGTCAGTCAACACAAGAGTGGTCCAATCAGGTGTCTTGCCCCGACTACCATTATCAAACAGAAACATAACTTTGTAACGTATCACATCAGATGACATGCTTTTGGCTGACATGTTGTATGTTACAAGTGGGGCTAGGTCGTCGTTGTGTAGATATGTTGTTGTTGTAAGAGCTGACCATATCATGCAGTCGTCGGTGTCGAAACAAATTCGTACTTCTGTTACATTGGGTGGCTTATGAATATACAACACATTCTGACACAGTGCTGATAGAACGATGAAACTTGATTTAAAAAGAACCATGGCGAATGTTGTGGATGTCTATCAATACTTGTTCTTGAACGTGGTGCAAACACTCCAACATGTAATATTTAAATGCTGGTGTTACAGTGTTGAGTAACGTTTTTATAGTTTGTATGATTTGCGGTACACTGGCGTCCCATCTACCCAGATCGTTTAATATTTGCACTATGTTTTCCATAAAACACATGTAAGTCCAGGTAAATTGAGATTCTTTCAGATAGTTCAGTCTTGCTTTAACCAAGACCTCAAGTCTCAGCAGCTGTTCTACACACTCTTCGTTTAAGAATAGATGCATAGATGTGAAACCGTTATCGATACACAAGGCTTTTTCACTTAGCACGTTTGAATAGGTTATGCGGCAGTAATTAAGATGATGCACTATAAAGCTATTTGGCTCGTCTTCACCTTTAAGATATTTCCTATACAGCTCACGTATGTTGTCTAGGAAATCGTAAAAATCCCACTCTTCCAATGCCAAATATTGGTTTTCTTCATCCAGAGCCAATGGATTGACAAATTTCACAACATTTGTAAAGTCGTTTCTTGCACTGATGCCGGTAATCAATTTCAAGGATCGTCGAACACTAAAAGGGGTTTCCATCAATAGCCTGTCGTCAGCTTGATACTTGTTAAATAAGACTCGTCGCGTTCTGTGTTCTGTGAAATCGGGGCCATCGTTTTCATCAGCGGCATAATCGTCGTCGTTGTTATCACTCTCCGACGCAGACATATTCATGTTAATACAATCGCAAGACATGTTTACACAAACTCTTTTAAGTTTAGACTGAAGCTTGCTGACCATGTTAAGTAGGTTTTGTTGTTCCCCCACCACAAACCTCGGTTGAATGGTTCTGATTGGTTTCCTGGTGAATTTTACAAATCTATTGCGATCACTAAATACTTTAGCATATTTCGTGCTACACTGCATGACCATCCAGATATTTCTGCCAGACTTTAACAAACTTGTCTACAGCAACACAATCTTTGTTCTCATATCTATCCCAATCAGCATTGGTTAGAAGACTGTCGAAATATTCGCTACAAATTGTATATAACATGTCGGTGGCGTCTGTACGGTGAAGTTTTCGTGTTAGAAAATTAATGGATTTAGTACGTTCAGCATCATCATCATTTAAATTAGAACTGTGCTTTAATATATCGTTTAGGTGGTCTGCAACCTTGTGGATATCATCACAGCTTGAAAACTCAAATTCTTTATTAAACCCTTCTCTCATCGTCTCGAGTGTTTCGTGTTTGAGTTCTTCCTCGGTTGGCGGTTCAATTTCAATGTTCGCTGTTTCGAGTGTGACCTCATCAGCATCATAATAATATTTGTATTGATTTTTTGCTTCTTTAGGTAAATATTTAAAAAATGGTTTCTCTTAACAGGGCCCCCGGTTGGTGTTGAATGAGTGCCACAGCAAAATATTGTGTTGAACAAAATCCACTTAAATATAAGTCACACAACTCTACCATATGTCTACTTTCATATTCTTCGGCTTCGGACTTACGCCCGTCTCGATAAGCTTGTTTTTGTATCTGTAACACTAACAGTCTGACTTTTGTGGTGTCGTTCTCACTATTCATTCTCGTTTCATCTGTATACCACAGGCTTTTGTATAAAACTAAATAGCCCCTGTGTGGACGGTTTGTTTATCGTAATAACGTATGTATTGATGTTTTGCTTCTTCGGGTAAATACTTGAAAAACGGTTCACTTAACGGAGCTCCTGTATGGTATCGAATGAGTGCCAAAGCAAAAAATTGTGTAGAGCAGAACCCACTTAAATATATGTCACACAACTCAACTATATGTCCGCCTTCATAATTTTCTCCTTCAGAATCACGTTCGTCGATAAAGGCTTCTTCTTGTATCTTTAACACCAACTGTTTTAATTCAAATTCACAGTCTTCTTCAATCAATCTATTTTTGTGTCCATACCATAAGAAACTGTTAAACGACATGGTACAACAACTAATAATATAACCGAACTTGCTCACTTATTTATACCCACGAACTAGTATGCGTGTGTGTGTGTGTGTGTGTGGGTGTCTACAAATACGTTGTTTCTTATGGGAAACCGTGTCAAACACAACTGCAGGGGTGATGTCAGCCAACGCAAATTACACTAGATAACAACTGTACAGACAAAGCTCAAACAGGTCTATGGATGATGTAATCCTTCCTGTTAAGACAACAGTTGTCTTCTAGACAAGCTCAAACACGAATAATGGGGTGATGTCATCCAAAGGAAATTACACTAGATAACAACTGTACAGACAAAGCTCAAACAGGTCTGTGGATGATGTCATCCTTTCGGTTATGTCTGTATTCTAGACAAGTTCAAACACGAATAATGGGGTGATGTCATTCAACGGAAATTACACCAGATAACAACTATACAGATAAGCTCAAACACGTTTATGGATGATGTCATACTTCCTGTTATGATAACTTTTAACGGCTGTATTCTAGACAAGTCCAAACACGAATACCATTTACCCATCAAGGGGGCCCCCATACAGCAGTGTTATTTAGCTCATATATTAAACTGCTGTCGAGTGTACTCTAGACACTCTTAAACAGAACCGTGGGTCTTGTTGACAAGGAATAAAAAGACATATACATGCTGGTAAATATTTTTATTTTCATTAATATGTTAAGCTAAGTGTCAGCTGTTTGATCTGTTAAACAAATATTTTGAACAAGTTACACACTATATATAATCATTATAGTCTTCAATATTTGCTGGTTGGTGGTCAGTGTTATCCTTTGTATAGCTGATAATCTTCTGTAATAGCAGACTGAGTTGCTCATATAGACTGCGGGTCGGGCATTGAATACCAAACATAGATAAATCTTTACGGCCTATTGTAACGACCTGATTGGTAAACTCATCAAATTCGTAATATTTATTTTTCCGAAATATGTATATTCGCCCATTGGTGTACCGGAATGCGCCATCAATCTTAGCTGGGAATTCGGGAGAAAATTTGTCTATATAACCTGCTTCTAGTCTATAGAAAACAGCTCCCTTCTCACCGATAATTTCATACATGTTGTCCGAATGAAATATAATGGTTTTTCCTGTATATGTGTTTACCATTGCATTTATCCGATCAAACCTCAACGTATTCAGATATGTGAGATTATTGAAGGGGGCTACGAATGTAGCTTGTATGCTAGGAAACGCAACAATGCTGAATGTTTCGTCATTGGTAAACATGACCACTTCACCACCAGGCCTCTGATATATATGTTTAATTTCTTTTAAATTTTTCAAATGTGGCAGCCAATCTGTCACAAGTTTTGCCTCCGGATAGGGACCCTTCATATTGTTCAACGGGACAACCCACACCCATTTCTTATAAAACAGATACATGTTGTGGTTTATAATGACTAACGGTCTGATCTTGTCTATATAATTACACAAGTCCATAGTGTTTTTGGTTTCAGGTTTTACAGCGAACGCCTTTGGTTTTATCGAAGGTTTCGTTGTGGTCTTTGTTGTAGTCTTTGATGTCTTGGTTGTAGGTTGTGTTGTTGTTGATGTTGTTGTTATTGCTGTTGTAGAGCGTTGCCCATACAGCTCCTGCATTCGTTGAATATCTTCGTCAGATATACCGGACCCAGCATGTGGATACATAAGAGAGTTTTGATTGTTGGAGTGTTTGAGTCCTAAACCGTGCCCCAGTTCGTGTAGAATAACCATATAGTATGATGAGCCATTTGATGCGTGTGGTTGAAGGTTCCACGTGAGATTATTGCTTATGTGGATCTCTATGGGTGTATTGGCAATATTTGGAAAATAAGCGTGTCCTAAAACATCACCGCCAATTGGATATGTACACGGTTGCCCACCTCTCAAGTAAAGATGTTGGTTATCACAAAGACTTATAAGTATGTCGACTTCCGCATAGTTGTTTGTTCTCACTAAATTCAAATTAATATGTTGTTCCCATTGATCGAATGCTTTTTGTGTTAGCACTATTACTGTAGGATCTGAATAATGTATGTACCATTTCAAAGTTTTCTTTTTCCATATAGGTTTTACTGTTAATAATGCATTCTGGGAAAAATCTTCATCACCACATCGTTTACGTTTCATCAATTTAATGTCTCTACTAGTCAAATTGTTACTTTCGGGTAAACGGAAAAACGTTTGAAACATGTTTAAAGCCTCTGTGAAAGCTTCTGTCTTCTCTAACATCATTAGTTGGTCATTGTTAGTGATATTACTGCTTAAATAACCATATTTGATGAGATAATCGTTGGCCAGTTGTCTGTCTGTTTCACTTACATCCTCTCCACAGGAGGCACTTAGACAAAGAACACAGATACTCAAGAGTAGCTTGAACATGACTGCTCTCCACGTTTACCAGCGTTATACTGTTCAGCTCTCGCTCTAACTGTTGTTAAATAGTTGTCTGTCTGTCGGTGTGTTATTACATACATCTGTCTGTCAGTCTAAGCAAAGCCTTCGTACTGGCATGACCTATGTGTGTGTGTGTTATATCCTTTCAAACAACGTGTACAAGCTTCAACAAGGTTCTATATGATACTTGTTGGCAATCAATTGTCTGTTTTTGCTGTGTGTTACCAGTGTTACTCACTCTAGCTGTTGTTAAACAGCTGTGTTATTACACATGCATCTGTCAGTTTAAGCAAAGACATCGAACTGTCATGACGTGTGTTATATCCTTTCAAACAGCATGTACAAGCTCCAACAATGGCAATCAGTTGTCTGTCTGTCTGTTTCCTGAACACAGGAGACACTTGTTCAGTAGTGTGTGTTAAACTGTGAAACAAGGATGACGTCTCTTGTTGTATGTAAGTACACTCTTAGTATTATGTCTGTTTGCATTCAAATAACAAATACAAACATAACCTTAACAAACAATCATATGATTGGTAATCAGCATGTATACGAACATAACCTTAATAAACAAATACAAACATAACCTTAATAAACAAATACAAACATAACCTTAATAAACAATCAGATAGCGGGGGAATCAACGTGTATACGAACACCTAACCTTAATAAACAATCAGCTGATTGGTAATCAACACGTGTGTGAACATAACCTTAATAAACAATCAGATAGCACGTTGACGGCATAACAAATACAAACATAACCTTAATAAACAATCAGATGACTGGTAATCAACACGTGTGTGAACATAACCTGAATAAACAATCAGCTGATTGGTAATAAGCATGCTTCTGTCATACAACACATACATAACCTTAATAAACAATCAGACATCTGGTAGTCGACAAACACATGGAGACCTAACCTGACTTGTAGATATCTATGGAACATCTGACGTCATCAGACATAAGACAGTTCTATAGAAACCTAACCTGGGGCTATCTATGGACAGAGGTGGCCATCTTGGAACGCTTGTGACGTCATCTCAGGTCAGACATAAGACAGTTAATACCTAACCTGACTTGTGACTATAAGGGGTTGCCATCTTGGAACATCTGACGTCATCAGACAGTTCCATAGAGACCCGGGTTGCGGCTGTCTATGACAGGTCAGCCATCTTGGAACGCTTGTGACGTCATCTGACATATGACAAGTCTGACGTTGACAGCTGTCAGGTCAGCTGACATTGACATCTGTCAAAACTGACAGCTGACGTTGACAGCTGTCAGGTCAGGTGACATTGACACCTGTCAAATCTGACAGGTCAACTGTCACCGGTCAGCGCATGCGCATGACGTCATCGCGCATGCGCAGAAAAAAGTGGAGGGGTGGTCCCAGGTGTCGCACTATCTACTTATAAGTCGACCTTGATTTGACCTTAAAAGTCACCGCCAAGATCAAATCCAAGGTCACCATCAGATAGCCAGGGAAAAAATCCTTGCCTGGAACTTTTTTGTCCACGACTTGTACTTTCAGAGTTATTCTGCCATTCTGGTGCTTTTGTGACACCACACAAGTGCTAAATTTAGGTGATCACTCCAACCAATTTTTTACTTAAATGTGAATTTCTCGATGAAAAAATAACTTAATAATCTAATGCAATATTCTCTCAAAATTGAATTTAACTTTCAACTCCTACTTCAATTTCATCACAGAACATTGGATGATGAAATTAGACTTTTTCTAATACACAAACCCTGAAACGTTATATTACTCGAGTTTTAACGAAAAAATATCAATTTTCACCAAATCACCCCTATTTTTCCCTTACTCCCTGCAGCAGTTTTACCAAAAAACAATCTGAACCGTTCGTTTGTCGGATGCTAACTGTATACCAAATTTGAAGACGATATCTCAATTTGTTCTAAAGTTATCGTGGCTACTAACAGATAGGCATACAGACCAACAGAGAAAAAAAGTCGTTTCTGAATCATGTTTTCTATATGTTTTGACACTTTTTATGGCGTTTAAGCGAAAAGAAAATTTGAAATTTTTTTCACCGATACCATGCTTCCACACATATTGACGATGTAGAAGTATGGAAATATGTGAAATAAAGTTTTCTATATGTTTAGAGATTTTTATGCTGTTTTAGCAAAAACAATTTTTTTTCGATATTTCTGTCACAAATATTCCACCCCGTCACATTCAACCCCTGCTTCCGTTTCATCACAAAATATCAGATGTTTGATGAATTTGAAAGTTTTCTAATAAAAAAAAATGCAAAAACGTTATATTACTTGAGTTTTAATGAGAAAATGTAAATTTTCTTATCAGCTAAGTACTCATCAATGGTATAGCAAAATAGTAA
Organism: Tillus elongatus; assembly: GCA_964006375.1. Classification (NCBI taxonomy): domain Eukaryota; kingdom Metazoa; phylum Arthropoda; class Insecta; order Coleoptera; family Cleridae; genus Tillus; species Tillus elongatus. The sequence continues at coordinate 149,906,449 of OZ023262.1, forward strand.
GCTTTCCCTTCTAATATCTTTCTCATTTTTTTTTAAGTGTCGAATGACTGCATTTTTTAATTTCATTAGGTATATGCTTATATATTTCTATGATAGCTACATGTACATTTTTCTTAATATGTGAATATGTAAATGGAACACTCAGTATATTTTCACATTTTTGATGTCCAACGACCCACATAATCATTTAAATAAAATGGCATATAGCGCCCCCACTGAGATACCACTGTTACACATCAAAAATACTGTCAAAACATGGGCTAACAGATGACCTGTGAGCCTCTGAGCTATCGCTCCTTAGATCGTATGTGTTTAGACAGTTTACTGCATGGTACAAGATATTTGGTGGATTCTGTATACATCTGTTATGGAAATACCTATTGTAAATGTATTTGTACACAAAAAAATATACATAAATCAATAAATAAACATTTTAAGGTGAGAAGCACGTTTTGAAACAACAATCCCATGCCAACAATATGTCTTGTATGACTTATTCTGCGGATGGACAGTTGCTAGCTACAGGTGGTGAGGATGGTAAAGTGAAATTGTGGAATGTTCACTCAGGTTTCTGTTTTGTCACCTTCCAGGAACACTCAAGTTCCATCACCTCAATCACTTTTAGTGCTAACAAGAAGTTTATTGTGTCTGCATCACTAGATGGTACAGTTAGAGCATTTGATGTGTTAAGGTAAGTTAAATCATTATTAAGTTTGTTGTAAGTATACACTATTTCAAAATAAACGATCTTAGTAGGCTCTGAAATTGAACCAGCCACAATTTTGTTACTACAAATGTTACTAAATTATGGTGTACTGTGTTTGTGAACCAGCCATAGAAGAAATTAGGTTTCTTGTTCATTGTTGTTGACCTTATTAGGTGAAACCATTCTATACTAAATACAGATGTAGACTTCTTTGCTGGCTTTTCAAGTGCTTCTTTTCTTCTCTGCAACCAGTTTCAGCATTTACAGCATAACTAGGCCCGATGATGCCATAAGAGACGAAACTGGCTGCATAGAATAAAATAAGCTCTTGAGAAGCCAGAGGGGAAGCATCTACATCTGCACTTAGCATTCAGGTTGTGTTTAGAGTTGAAAAATCTTTTACCTTTTCTATGTAATATGAGTTTTCAATGTATAATTATCAGTCACTGAGCTACAAGACAGAGTTGTAACTATGTTGGCTAGTTCATAAGTTTATAGCTCCATTGATTAATCTAACACATAAGACATATTCAAAGAAATACATTTGGGAAATCGAAAGGTAGAAAATCACTAAACATGCGACTGCTAACTTAAATTTATTTTTCATGACCTACTTTCTTACTAGAGCTCACCAGTGTGTCATACCTATGATAATTAAAAAAAAACAGCCTTGTATACAGTCTATTTGAAATTGATGATGACAGTATTGCTATCTCAGAAACTGTAAGAGGTAGAGAAACAGTTAAATGGGGAAAGTTTTTGGGAATTATGTTGTAAGGTTATTGCTGCTTGCAGAGCAATTATAGCTTGTGTCGTCAGAAATTTAGAAAGTAATCTGTTTTATACTTACTTCCTTATATAGAATTTTTACTTTACAGAATAGTGTGCAAATTTTTGAGAGTACCCCTGTACAGGTGTCCCATTTTGCTTGCAATTGCTGGGTATCGCGATTATTAGTAATGATAGAACCTTGCAGTTTTCGCAAACATGAGCTACTTTTTTGTGAAAGAAAGCCATTGCAAACAAAATTGTCATAGCCCTATTAGTTTCCAAGCTAGATGGATATATTGAAAATAATGCATTTTCTTTTATTTCAGTTGTCTGACAACTTGTCAAAAAGGTAGAAAAAAATCCTTTTAGAACTTTTACGTAAAATCTAGTGGCGTAGTTAGTTTTTTTTTTTTTCTAAATATTGCTGTTTTTGAAATATTGACCAATGTTTGGTTTTCTTTAATGGGAGACCTGTATATTTGTCAAGAAATTAATTTGCATTTTCACAAGCTTCTCAAAAATATATAACATGCATCTATTGCAGTAAAAAACGAAAAAAACATCGAATTTTTTGATAACTTGCAATCAAAATTTTGCAGTATGCTATGCAAAAAATGCTTGAATGGAAAAAAAGTCATAGTTGGCTGTGATGTCTTTCAAAAGCTTATTTTTCTGATTCCAATGATATAAGGTTTGATATTGTTATTTCCATTGGTTTGAGATTTATTTAACAAAAACTATTTATCATAAATTATATTTGCAAAATTATGTTCCAAGCAGTCGGTGAATACATCCAATCTGATGTACAAATCAACAAACTGTCATTGTACAAGCTTGTGGCAAAGATAGTTTTGAACTTGCGTAGTTCCCCAGCATATTTTTTGTTCAAACAATAAGTTATAATGTATACGAATGAAGAGAAAAATGACATGATTTTATGTTATTATGCCAGTAACATGCCGATGAAGCTAGTGAAATGTATTTCCAACGATACATGGAAAGAAGGCAGCCTGTAGAAAGACTTTTTGCGAAACTGGAAATCAATCTTAAGGTGTGAGGTTTATTTAACAAACCAAAAACTGGGAAGTTGACATTTAAACAGGAAGGCAAAGAAAGTGTTTTGGTATTCGTTAATTGTAAACCAAGTACATCTACCAGAGAATTGGCAAACAAGAGCGGGGTTTCAAAAGAAAAGGCCTGTTTGATTCTTAAACAGAATGGTTATCGCCTCTAGAAATGTAGTATCAGTAAATCATTACATTCAGGAAATATGAGCTGATGGATTCAGTTTGCTAGGTGGTTGGTAAGAGAAACAGAGCAACATGATCGTTTTTCCTTTGGAATTCTGTTTACAGATAAAATCGAATTCACTAATAACACAATATTTTATGAACACAACACTGTAAATTGGGATAAAAGCAATCCTCATCTTACAGCAGAAGTACATATTTTCAGTAAATGTGTGGTGCGGAATTACTCGTACCACAATCTTAGGACAATTTTTCTATGATAAAAACCTGAATTTCTGCAAAGTGAATTGGAAGAAATGTTGGACAATTTATCTCTGAGTACGATTCAGAACGTAACACATTTTCAGCACGATGGTGCCTCTGCCCATAATTCTAGAAATGTGTCAGCATATCTAATGGAACATTTTTCCAGCTGGATAGGAAATGAAGGGCTTATTTTGTAGCCGCCGAGCTCTCCGGACCTGACGCCTCTTGGTTCCTTTTTGTAGGGTACTATAAAAATGAAGTGTATCAGAAAAAACCTGATAATATTGAAGAACTAAAAAATAACATTCCAGCCCCTGTAAGGAGTATTCATCACCAGTCGATGAAAAAAAGTCCAGAGAGAAATAGTTTGTAGGTGCCAGAAGTGTTTAGAAGTTGATGGTAGCCACTTTGAACATTTACTGTAGATAAGTTTTGTTCAGATTTAATTTTCCTTTTTTATTATGTTAATACTAGCTGTTGCCCGCAACTTTGTCCATGTGGAATTCAGTTATAATACTAATAATAACCAGATTTTACAGGCTGTATAGGCCTAGCCTAGTCATAAGTACCTTACAAATTGACATACATAAATTAAACCTGAAATCACGGTTAATATTGCAGAAGAAGAAACTCAAAATTTCAAGTCGGTAACTAGAGGTGAAAAAAATAATAATGAAAAAAACAGATATTTTTTATATTTCTTTATATACGATTTTCTTAACTATTTTAGAGGATGGTGTTAGTACAATTAGGCTATGGGGTGAGCTCACACGCGAACACGCTAGGTAAAATTGGCCATGGGAGAAACAGTCTTATCTTATGTCAACTCCTGCAAATTTTAGAGTTTGTCGATGTTACTTATTGTCATAGCGAAGCATACTTTCAGGGGAAACTGCAGCCTCTTGAAGTCAAAAGGGAGATCATTTGGAATAAAAGTGATACGCAGAATACATACAATTTCTTCTTGAGTAGACCCGGTTATAGTAGTTGCCTGTACTACTAGTAAATAGATATAAGATAGGTGTTGGGTATATAGGTATTAATATAAAGTAACAAAAAATTCACCAGTATCACAACAGTATCCTAACTCATATTTATATATTAACACCTATATATCCAATACCTATCATATATCTTTAAACTATTTCCCAACTTTAATACCTATACTATAATGATGTACGAATCTATACAAACTACGTTTTAATAACTATACCCAATACTTAAGACCTATCTTATATCGCTTAACAAACAACTGAAATACCTAAATTACAAAGAATTAGGTACGAAAGTACTAACTACCCAATGAACTGTAAACTAATCTGTCAGTTAAACAGATAGACAGATGAATAAATCAGGAAGCAACCGAAAAACTGAAAAGCGTTGAATTTCAAACAATCCTTTCTTAATGCTTGCCTAAGTTATAACAGGAACCTCTGTGCAAAATTTCAAATCTCTAGACCCATTAGTTTGGGCTGTGCGTTGATATATCAGTCAGTCAGTTTATTGTTTTATTTATTTAGATAATAAGTTATTTAATTCGTTTGTTATACTTCCCAACCAGCACCAAAGTGACGCTAACTGAGATGGAACTTAAATGGGTAGTTATTATGTAATTGCCACTAATTATACGACTGTGGTGTAGCTAACTTTATATTACACATTAGCAGTGACAATTACGCAATATTCACCACTTATAACTACTTTAGAGTTATGCAACTTCTATGTTGCTTTCAAGGTATTAGGAATAGCATGGTTGCTCATAGAAGAACTCAAAAGTTCCAGGAACTTGAAGGTAGCAAACAACAGTAGCCGAAACTATCTTATGTTACTGAAATGCTACATCAAAGTTGCAGCCACTTTCAATTAGCTTTAATAGTTGCCTGGACGTTGCCGACCTCTTCATATTATACCTAATAGTTGTGGAACTTCATGATATTATCTGCCGGTGACAGACACGTTTCCGCTACGTGAAGAAGTAAGTTTTACTATTTGTGGCTACTACAAAGTAGTAGCAGTAGCGTTTCGAATTCACTAAAGTATTTTTCACCCTACAGTCTCACTGATTCATAAAAGATGATTGTTCCATTACAACAACATTGTTGTGCAAGTTTACTGGAGTGTTTAATTCCAATAATAATGTCATTGGTCAATAAAATCAAGTGACTTTGACAACAAACATAAGTTTGCAGATAGTCTACAGAATTTTACAGGAAGGTGAGAAGTGTTTGTCTTGTAACCCGACATTTTGTAGATGGAGATTTATGGCGCCATTATTACCTCCACTGTTAGGTTTAAATATCTAAAAATTAATTTGTGCTATTTGTTCAGCTATCCCAACTAATTTTTACAAAATTTTTAGTTTAATGTATAGAAAAGTAAATTAGAATAGAAATTTCAACACCTTAAGGGTAATCATGTGGAATGTCGATATTACCTGATATATAATTTTTATTGTAAACTGCAAATTTTGGATGCACAAATCATTATATTTTGTCAGTAAACTTGAATTCATTTAGATTTAAACACTCAAGACATCCAAATATAAAGCATTAGCAATCTAATTATCAATGTTGACTTGTAGTTTCGCTACTGGTATCTGTATAATTAAAATAAAAGACAAAGATGGTTTCAGAACATAAGAGTTAGAGAGAGATATTGTTTTGAGAAATAATTTTCAAGAGAAAGAAAGCAAGGGCAAAACAGAGTAGGCAGTGATAAGCGCCGTGATAGTGACTCTTACTATTTTGCCACGTCGTCGGCACGTGAATGCTACAGTGTTTGAACGGAGCTAGATAAGTTCCTGATATCACACCGCAAAGTTGCAGCCATTCCCCATTTAGGTGATTGCTCCATGACAGGAACGTGCCTATAACAGCTCACTGACTGGCAAAACACTTAGAAGTTATCACAACAGTCGCTGCCATGCTCCAGCGACCAACTGGGATAGTTGGGTTATTGTAATAAAACATTCATCTATTCATAAAAATACTTCTCTAATAGATACACATAATTGTTACACCGAATTGGATGTATTCACCACCTGCTTGGTACATAATGTTGCAAATAATTAATGATAAATAGTTTTTATTAAATAAATCTCAAACTAATGGAAATAACCATATCAAACCTTATATCACTGGAATCAGAAAAAACTAAGCTTTTTAAGGACGTCACAGACAACTATGATTGCCATTTAAAAAAATAAAACTTTGTGTTATCACTTCTAAATCAAGCATGCCATGGATTTTTTGTTGACATTATTTTATTCTACGAACAAATATCTACAAAATGAGGTCTTGATCTATTTTGTACCATTAACTGTGACGGAGATATTCAAGAACGAAACAATTGGTCATTTTCAGTTTTTTCAAATTATCTCAGAAAGTTAGCAATGCATTATAAGTGTGTTTATGTCATCAAACTGCTCTTAAAATTCTGACCAACTTTACTAATTTAGCCAAAGCTGTATCTTCAGAAATAACAAAGTTACCCATTATAATAACGACGTAGATAATGGTCATCTGTATATGATAAGGTTACTTCAATTAGGTACCACAAAAACACAAGCATTGCAAGCTGTTTTAGTTTTTGAGATGTTTTGAAAAAAAAAAGTTTCATTTTTGTACATTGGGTGTAACTGTTTCAATTCGCAATATTTTTCAAAACTAGAAACACATCTTCATAGCCACTTTTTATGTGAAAAACACCTATTCAACTAGATTTAAATTATGTTTCAGTTTCCTAGAACAATCATCAACTGTTTTTCCCTTATGGCGGCCCTATTTGATTTTTCATTCGTTGAAAAGTACTTAATTTTTCCCCTAACATGATACAAACACTTCATCAAAAGTAATTATAACCTAAAAATAACATAAAAAACATTTTTAAGCAAAACTCGAACATTTGGCAACATTGTAATATTAAGCAAATTTAAGCAAATATCTATATAAAACAATATCCTGTTATACCATGTTCACTTCAAGTGAAAATCTAATAATAATAATGTTTATACTTAAGTGCGGTTAACCTTAGTCATACACACTCAAGGGTAATAAACTGAACAGGATAGCTTACTTTGTCAAATATGTCAGCCGGGCGCCATGTCCGCCACGCCTACTGTGACGTCACCACACTAGCTCGGTTTGTAAGGGCTATAAAATGAATATTATTATTTATATCGATAATGGATAATTTATCTTTGGCAAATTATAACCATTTCATTTAAAAAAATTATGAACCAAAAATGAGAAAGTATTATTGTTAAAATAATAATTCAATGAAATTGTTTTATTTTTCAGTGAATTTTCGTAAAAAAAATTCATTAAGTAGAGAGATCCCGACGTTTGAAGTTCGAAAAACTTTCTTCAAATGGCCGCAAACTATGACCATATATATATATATATATATATATATATATATATATATATATATATATATATATATATATATATATATATATATATATATATATATATATATATATATATATATATATATAGATATATATATCGTGTTAAGACTACAGGCAACTGGGAACAATATAAATCTGCTCTAACACATTATAACAAGGAGATAAGGAGCGCAAAGATGGAGTCCTGGAGGAGTTTCTGCGGGGACATTACCATGCCCGCCACGCCTACTGTGACGTCACCACACTAGCTCGGTTTGTAAGGGCTATAAAATGAATATTATTATTTATATCGATAATGGATAATTTATCTTTGGCAAATTATAACCATTTCATTTAAAAAAATTATGAACCAAAAATGAGAAAGTATTATTGTTAAAATAATAATTCAATGAAATTGTTTTATTTTTCAGTGAATTTTCGTAAAAAAAATTCATTAAGTAGAGAGATCCCGACGTTTGAAGTTCGAAAAACTTTCTTCAAATGGCCGCAAACTATGACCATATATATATATATATATATATATATATATATATATATATATATATATATATATATATATATATATATATATATATATATATATATATATATATATCGTGTTAAGACTACAGGCAACTGGGAACAATATAAATCTGCTCTAACACATTATAACAAGGAGATAAGGAACGCAAAGATGGAGTCCTGGAGGAGTTTCTGCGGGGACATTACCAATTTGCCCAGCCACGCCAAGATCCACAGGATTTTCTCACGCGACCTTGTCCACGAACTGGGATCGATAAAACGACCAGATGGTTCCTTTACAGAATCACGGAAAGAAACGTTAGAGCTCTTAGCGCACACACACACACACTTCCCAGATTGTCTGATCCTGAGTGATGAAGATGTCCCGCCGGCCGGGGGTTGATATAAACGCCCTCAAAGGGAAGACTGGCGGGTTGCTTGGAAAATAATTACAGCCTTAGAAGTGGAGTGTGCTGTGAAGCATTTCCAGCCATTAAGGCGCCAGGGGATTCCGGTCCTGCTACAGAATGGATTGAAGGCTCTCCTCCCATTCCTCATCAGGCTGTATAGAGAGAGTCTGGCTTGGAACAATATTCCATCCAGCTGGACGGTGATTAGGGGGGGTATATATTCCCAAACTGGGACATAATGACCTCTTACCCAAATCGCTGAGACCTTCATTCCTCCTGAAGGGGCTGGAAAAAATACTGGACGGGCACATTAGGGGGAATATCTTAAACAATAGCCCCCTCAATATCCACCAGTAGCCTACCAAACTGGCGAATCTACTGAGTTAGCACTCAATAACCTCATTGTGAAAATCACACACTCCCTGGATAACGGGAAGGCAGTAGTGGCTGCGTTTCTCGACATTGAATGAGCATTTAACAATGCACTACCTAGCTCCCTCTACTGCTATCGCTAGAGGGGTGAAACCTACCATTTGTGGCTGGATCAGTAGCATGTTTCACAATAGGACCATTATTACCTCATTCCAGGGAGAGGTGGTCAGCTTCAGAACTGTGAGGATGTGCCCGCAAGGGGGAATATTATCCTACCTGCTTTGGTCCTCTTTGTGGACGATTTGCTGGCTATCCTGGGGCTGTGGAGGTTGAGGTCCAGGCATATACCGATAATCTAGTTATGTAATATAGAGGTAATTCTGAAGAGGAACTGGCAAATACTCTTCAAGAGGCACTAAATGTTGTGAACGATTAGTGTCAGAGGGAACAGATGTCTGTGAACCCCTGCAAAACCATCATTGTTCCGTTTACCAGAAGAAGGTTGGACAAATTAAAACCACCTATTCTTATGAGGGAAACTATTCCATTTATGGAACAGGCGAAATATCTGGGGGTTACCCTAGATAATAAGCTCAACTGGAATGTCCAGTTAGAGAATGTAATCCGCAGGGCCAAACTGTTCCTGTGGACATGCCAAAGAATCTGTGGAAATAACTGGGGAACAAGCCCCCAACAGAGGTACTGGCTCTATGTAGTGGTTATCAGACCAATGATAACATATGGAGCCATAGTATGGTGGCCTAAGTCACTTTGTGTTATCGCAAGGGCCAAACTGGCTCACTTACACAGACAAGCTTGTCTGATGATAACGAGCGCGATAAGCACCGCTTCATCAGCCGCTCTGGAGGTCCTCCTAAACATTCCACCTCTTCACATTTGGTTGGACAGGAAGGCTAGGTGGACAACTTACAAATTAAAACAAACGGCTGACAGCATGCCGAAGGAAATCAGTCTGGAAGGGTCCGGACTCCTTGATGACATTGAGAGTCATGAGGTTGTGGGAATGATCTCAGGCTTGATGCCTACAAAGATTAGCAGAGATCTGTCTTTCAAGACTGTCCTTCCGGAAAGGGAGGACTGGGAACGAAACCAAATGCACTATTGAGGATCGATCTCTGCTGGTATACTGACGGCTCCAAAACCGATAGGGGGACAGGAGCTGGCGCATATGGGAACAACACTGATGCTAGATTATCAACTAGCCTCGGAAAGTATGCAACCATACACCAGGCAGAAGTGTATGCCATCCAGATGTGTGCAAGGGAAATTATACAAAACCAGTACACACACAAATCGATAAAAATATACTCAGATAGCCAAGCTGCAATAAAGGCACTTGATTCCTACCGCTGCAATTCAAAAACGGTATGGAGCTGTAAACCTGCCCTCGGCGAACTAGGCAGCTGCAATGTCGCTGGTCTGGATACTGGGTCACTCGGACCATGATGGAAATGTAGCGGCTCACGCATTTGCCAGGGGTGGTTCCCAGGAGGACTTTATCGGACCAGAACCTGTGCTGGGGATATCATCGTCCACACCTTAAAGACCTGAACAGATAGAATGACAATGGCAAAATCTGCCAGTATTAGCTCACTCTAAGGCCTTCATAAATGGCCTGTCAGAGTCAAGGGTTAAAAAACTTCTAGAGCTAAACAGACAACAACTGAATACTCTAGTCGGCCTGTATACAGGACACTGCTGCTTGTGTCTTCACATGCACCGAATTGGTGTCGGTCAGGAAACCGAGTGCCGACTGTGTATGGAGAGTGACGAAACAGCAGAGCATCTGCTGTGTTCCTGTCCGGCTGTGGACAGGACAAGACTCCTGCTCTTTGGCAAGATAAAGTTTGCTCCAGAAGATCTGGATCAACTTTCGCCCACACAGATTATCGACCTATGTAGGAGGCTGACTTTGTTGGGCAAAATATAGACTATTAGGCGTGAGCCACAATAGATCTTAAGGTCGCAGTGGAGAGACTGTTAGGCCCCACTCACAATTTAACCCAACCTAACACACACACACACACACAAATATATATATATATATATATATATATATATATATATATATATATATATATATATATATATATATATATATATATATATATATATATATATATATATATAATTGTATTTTTATTGGGGGGGTTTGTTAAGAAAACTTTAAATATGGGAGAACCTGTGTGCTTTGTAGATAATAATTGTAGCCAATTATTATAATAATGTGTTTTATATTATGATTATATATATATATATATATATATATATATATATATATATATATATATATATGTGTGTGTGTGTGTATGCGCGCGCGTGCGCGTGTGTGTGTGTGTATCACACCAACAACTCAAAAAAATAATAGGCAGATTTTGATAAAATTTGGCAGGTACACACTGTATACCAAGTGAGACGTAACCCCATTGCAACATCTCGTGTATCTTAGAAGAACTATGTTATTTTGCAGCCCTGATGAACATAAAGTAGTGCAACAGTACACTTGATTTGCTGACAACTGAACTAGATCAACTAATACATCCCAGTACAACAGAAATTTTATCAAAGAGAATAAAATATTTGGTCAGTTCAAATACAGTTTTAAAAAAGTTCACATATGTACTGCAAACTTTGGTTTAAAATATGTTTTATATTGTTTTTAATTATATTTTATTTATACAGATATCGAAATTTCCGAACATTTACTGCTCCAAGGCTGGTTCAGTTCAGCTGTGTTACGGTAGATAGTAGTGGTGAATTTGTAGCAGCTGGTGGACAAGATGTATTTGAAATATTCCTCTGGTCTGTTAAAACTGGAAAACTGTTGGAAATTCTTAGTGGCCATGAAGCACCTGTTGTAAGTTTTTCGATTTCTTAGTTTACTTATTTGTGTATATTTTTTTACAAATCATAATATGTGCTTTTATGGTACATAAAAATTAGCTTTTCATTACATACAGTATTATTTCTAAATTTTCTTCAATTTTATGGATTTGTAACCAACATAAATATCTTTAAAATTAGGTAAGTGTAGTATTCAGTCCCAGTTTAACAAGTACTGCGATGGCATCAGTTTCATGGGACAAAACTCTCAAGATATGGGATGCTATAGAAAAGAACTCAGAACATGAAACCATACAGTTATATTCTGATGGACTTTGTGTGGCTTTCAAACCAGATGGGCAAGAAGTAGCAGTAGCGACGTTGAATGGTCAAATATCAACGTTTCACATTAAGACCGCTACTCAGGTCAGCACGATTGAAGGAAGAAATGACCTTGGAAGTGGACGTTCTGATACTGATTTGATAACTGCAAAGAAAAGCTTGCAAGCTAAGTGAGTATAAATTATTTTGATTAACTATGCTGCGAGTATTCTGTATATATTTTTGGAAAACATTTATAAGATGCTCCAAAGTTTTTCCATGTCTTTAAAATTACAAGTGTTTTTTAAATTATGCATATTTATTTTTAACTAACATATAAGTAGAGTAGAGTCTTGTTCTTCCGAGTTAAATGTGGCGGGAGGTAGCTCTAACGAGATGATATGGATCCAAAGTGAATTTGTACGAACTGAGGAATTGACCGTTGCTAGAATTGGTTTAGTGACATCTGAGTGGTAACGAACCATGTGTGTCCAGTTTTTTTTGGTCCATGTTATTAAATACATTACTTAGTGCATATCAATTAATTACTGCTATATTCAGTAAAGGCTCTGCTGTTTGGGATGTAAAGAAATACTATGTTCTTGGGTTGAATTGCGTCACAAGTTTGCCTAAATATCTCTTAGGTCTAGATCTATGTGTATTAGTATTAAGTTTCCTATTATATGTTGTTTAACATTTGTGTGTACATACTAGGGCCGATCAGTAAATACATGTGTTAGGTATGAAGGAGCAAGTTTTTGACTTTTTTTTTCAATGTAATATCCTTTTCGGTCTACACACTTTTCCCAACATTTCTACCATCTCTTTAACCCCTCCAAAATAATACAAAGTGTCAAACTCTTCAAAATACGCTTCTGTCTTGGCAATAACCTCTACGATTGAGCTGAATTATTTTCCCAGAGCCATGTTCTCATGTTGGGGAACATAAAAAAATCGCAATGAGCCAGGTCTGGCCAATACGGTGGGTGCGGCAGCAATTCGTAGTGCAGTTCACGCAAATTGGCCGTGACAATTACGGATGAATGTGGGTGCGTTATCATTGTGAAACAGCACTTTTCTCTCAGCTAAATGGGACCGTGGCTCCTTCTATTTCTTATTGAATCAGCCCAATAATTCAGTGCAGTACTGCCCCCGTGATCATTCTTCCTTTCTGCAAAAAGTCTATGTGGATTATTCCCTTCGAATCCCAACAAATCATGGCAATGACCTTTCCGGCCGATGGGACCATCTTTGTCTTCTTCGGAGCAGATCGATCCAGAAAAATCTATTGTTTTGTCTGTCGCTTTATCTCTGCCGTATAATAATATATCCAGATTTCATTTACAGAGAAGATTTGACGCAAAAACTTCTATGAATTTTGTTTAATGTCCAAATTGGTAACTGTGGATTTTCTGTGTAAGATGAAAGAGGTAGGGTACTAATTTAGTATTTTTGACAATTTTTCGTGGCCCTGTGACAAGGTAATGAGTGCATGTATGCTTTTATCTTTAGTCACATTAAATTTTAAATTATTTAAGCTCTGTACACAAATACTGGAGCCATTCTCTTTTGGAGTTCCTCAAGGAGCTGTATTGAGTCCTCTTTTTTCAAAATCTTTATTAAAAACCTGGATTCAGAACTTTCTGTGCCTAGACTTTTTTATGCCGATGACCGAAACATTTTCCTTTCCATTAATTCTCCTATTGACTAGTATGACCTAGACAAAATCCTCTAGGTGTGATGTAAATATGTTACATTTGAATCACTCCAAGTGAGGTATTATGTTTTCTCTAGCAAGCATGACTCTAGATTTTACGTATTGTATAGTTGGAAGGGGTATGGGATGTGTCACAAACATTAAGGACTTTCAATATAATATAAAAACACCACAGTGTCAAACTCCGCACCCAGAAGTCTAAGACTTGTGCGGGGAGCTTACTCACACACATATAGATAAAGGACACCACCCATAACTCATCAGATACCGACGTTTTCACATTCTAGTGAAAAAATTGACTGTCTCAATATCGGACTCGAATCCACAGACTCATAGTCCAAATTCTAGTGGTTACTTGGCTTATGAGCTGGGCTTGGGTCTACATTTGATCCACAACTAAGGTTAAATTTAAACCTGAATCATATCCTTATGACTCAGTAAAAAGCTTGGGGTTTGTAATGGGAAACTTGAAGTATTTTTCTTCTACTGATACTCTCATCTGTGTATGATTTTTTGTGCAATCCAAGGTCGAATATGCTAGCTTGTATTTTGGCGCCCTTTTAGTGATTTTTCATTGTGTGGTGAATTTTAAGTAATTTCGTTCACAAGAGTTTTCTCCAAATTAAAAACAAAATGTGAAAGTTTGCATTAAGTCCGCGTAATGGTTAAAGTCCAATGCCTGACAGACAGAATAGTTAACCGTCATGCGTAGATTGATTCATACAACAGGCATAAATCATACATCAACGGTAACCAAACAATACAAATAACAGGCATAAAACATACTACCTGAACCAATAACCGTGACATCTTGACCACAAATATCCCGAACGACAAACAACGTTAAATTAAAGATTCGCCATGCGATTGTTTTTTAACTGGGAGATTCAACCAATCTTTAAAATACACTATTTGTAGCTTGATGAACGGCCCCAATTAGAGTTTTAGACTGAGAGTGTAGCATAATATAGTGGAAATTTAAATAAAATCAAGTTAGGTCTATACAAAAATGATTTTAAAACAGTTTGTTCTTTTATCTTTAAACTTAAACATAAAACGTCATCTATGATCGAAACAGTTGTTGAAGGTGTTTCAAGTCACAATTCAATTAATTCTGTAGTATAATATATTCCGGAGCATGTAAAATTGACAAAGCGGAAGTCAAAAAACCTAGATTAAAAATTATCGGAGTTAACAACCTTGAAAAAATTACTGCCAAAGCATTGGAAGCAGATGTTAATAATAGAAATTTTTCAAACTTCAGATCGGGGTGTACTGTGATACGCCACTTTGAAAACAGCAAGAGCATTGTAACAAGTGTCCTGATCGAAGTATCTTCAGAAATTTACAAGTATCAAAGACAACAAAAATAGATTGTGTGATATCAAAACTGCAAAGTTTATGACGACATTAATATTCGACCCTGCTACAATTGTGGCAGATATGGTCATAGTGGACATAAGTGTAATAATGATAAAATTTGCCTTAAGTGTTCTGGTTCACATAATACAATTAATTGTAATGCAGGCTTGTGTTGTGTTAATTGTGTTTTCCATAATAACAAGTATGTGCCACATGTGACAAACGATAGCCAGTGCTGCTGTCAGGTGTTAAAGAACAAGCATAAAAAATATATTGACTCTACGGATTACCCACTGCATCCAGATATACAAAGATATATGGGTTACTTCTTTCATGCTCCTAGTTGCACTCAGAAGTTAACAGTGTCAAGAACTGAGTCATTTATGTCGCAGCTGTCAAATTCGTCCAGCAGCCCGAACATTCCACAGAGATAATTTATGGATCGTAATATAGAAGTTATTGACGGTATTCAAGACGAAATTGTTAAACATGAGATCCTACTTGGTGGTGTCAATGCCCTGAATCAGTATTTTAAGACAAATTGTGATAATATTTTATACATTAATATAAGAGGCTGGAGCGGGGAGTAGAGGACACCTGCTGTAGGTGGATCGGTTCCATGCTCAGGGACAGGACGGTGTTCACCTCACTCGCAGGAGGGACTCTGTTGGCGGGGGTCGCGGCGGGGTGTCCGCAGGGGAGCGTTCTGTTTCCCCTGCTTGGTGCCTAGTGGTGGACAGCCTACTAGGGAGGCTCTCGGGAGGGGGATACGAGGTACAGGGCTATGCGGACAACATTGTCATCATAGTCCGAGGATAGGTTACACAGTAAGTGCGGGACTCTGGACAGGACACATGGCTGTCAAGAAACACCTGCATAAAATGGGGCGGTTCGAGGGGGACCTGTCATGCAGATTCTGTGGCGAGAGGGAGGAATCAGCCCAGCACATCTTGTGTGAGTGTAAAGTTCTAGACCGCAAAAGACAACTGATCTACGGACAGCCTAGACCGGAGACAGAGCAATATAAAACTTTACCCTACCAATTGCTGTGCAAACTAGTTCAAGGCACAGTGATTTTGGAATGGGTGAAGTAGAAAAGACAAAGGGAATGCCTAAAAAACTTTGTTACCTTTGAGTCTAAAATTATAATTTTAAACAGACATTATGTTAGTGTTGACATTGAATTTTTATTAAGAAAGTTCACTAATAGAGAATTTGTTTTAAAAAAAATATTATTATTATTATTATTATTATTATTATTATTATTATTATTATTATTATTATTATTATTATTATTAAAAAACTTTCCAGAGGCAGATATATTCAATTATAACATTGTTCGGTTGCAGTGGCGGCTCGTGACATTGGGAGTGGGTGAAGCAGAATCCGCACGGCCCCAAAGGGGGGTCCAGGGAGACGAAGACCTCCCCTGCCCCGAAATTAAAAAATATTCAAGGTCACGTGTTCTCCTGGCACTTCAGTATTTAAATCAAAAATTCATTTGTACAAAAATATAGACTTTCACAAGGAATAATTTTCGGGATAATGACCAGGAATATTCGATGAGAGGACACTGTACATATACTGTACACACATGCATATGGTAATATAGTACTGCGCATATTACCTATGAAAACCTGTTTATAAAGGGAAGAGTTTTTTTTCAAATTCATGGCTCTTCTTTGTTATCTAATATTTTGAAATTAATCTTTTAGAGGTGATAATAAACATATCAATTCCACTTGCCAAAAAGAAACATGAAAAATCCAGCTTTTCAAAGTCTGTAATTGTGACACATACCAGATTATTGAACGGCACCATAGTAAAAATAAAAATACGCCTCTGACGATCTGAGTCAATCTAAGCAAACAACTGAAACTAAGATTTGAAGCAGACTCAGAAGGCTGCATCACGTTTGTGACCCAACCTACCACTCCACGTGCCGTTGCCATGGCAACTGTCTCATGCACGTGTCCCGAAGCAGATGCAGCGTTTGTATACGAAAAAATCTGGCTCAGTCTGTCAGCAGCTGCTTGACGCTCTACACTAGTCCACAATATGTAATCGGCATGTATCCATTCAATTCAGTGATCAGGGACGGGCTTGCAAATTGTATCGTACCATAAATTACTATAAAAATACATTATCAACTGCGGTGCGACGTAACAAGGCATTTTTATGTGGTTGTACCAATGAATTTGAGATAATGAAAAAAAATTAATTATGGTGGATTTTGAATAAAAAGGTTTAGCTTAACCGAAAAATATAGGTGAAGCAGCGCTTCACCTGCGTCATTTGACGAGCTGCCACTGTTCGGTTGTTTGTTTCAGTCTTTGAGAAGTCAATGTTCTATGAGGTGGCCATATCCTAGCTCCTAGCCTATTGTAGTTGTGTATTTGTATATTATGTATTAGTATTTTATCTGTTTGTTTGTATATTAGTTTCATGCACGTGAGTTTTTGCTTGTTTGGGTGGTTATAAATAAATGAATAAGCCAAAATAACTTTTTTTTATATTTTAGAGCATTTACAAGTATTTGTTATTCTGCTGATGGTGAATACTTACTAGCTGGTGGTCAGTCAAAGAATGTATGTATATATTATGTAAAGGAAGCTCTGATTGTAAAGAAGTTCGAAATTACACAGAATAGGTCACTGGATGCTGTGGATGTAAGTTATCATGATTAATATTATTATTATTCATTTTTTTCAAGAATATGTTGTCGGTAAAATGTGTACCAGGTTTTTGATTTAATGCTGTCATGCCATACGATGCACACAAACTATACAGGGTGATATTAGTCTTTTATGAAGTTAAGCAGGTAATTCCTTGGTTTTTGCGTGATATATTAGTCACAGTTTTGGTATCTGCATATTATATATGATGTAACACTTTGTTACATGACATAAAAATATTAGTTTTTCGATATAACCACATTATTTTAAATTTAGGTGAAAATGTAACTTATTGACACCATATTACAATTCTTAGATAAGCTGTAACAATTTAACCTTATGTGATTCCTAGTAGTAGTTCATTTGATTGTTTTAGCTTATAGTTACTGTTCATTGTCTTCGGGGTTCATTAATGTATTTCTATTGAAAGGAGCTATTGGCAATAGCATGGCTAGTTTTATTTACACCTCAATGCCATTTGAGTCACATAATTACCTTCAATACTACACTTGCCTTAACAGTCCACCGCTATGTTACTGGTTTACTTTCTACATTATTAATTTTCATGATATTGTATTTTTGACAATATTTAGTATTCATACCTCATACCCAAAACAAAGGTTAGGTAGTCTATCAGCTGTTTATATTTAACCTCTAATATACAATTTGATTATTTTTTTGTCTGTAATTAATTAATTTTTATTCTTTGGCTGTATTTATACATTGTTTGTACTTGTGTATGTTGTGTTGTTTTGATATATTGTGCATGTTCATTTTTGTGAATTCTCTTTTTGGTATGGCAATAAAGTTCTCGACTGATTTATTGAATTGACATTCTGTGGTTCCGTCATGTTGCAAGTGGTATTTGGTTTGTTGTGTTGACGGCATGGTTATAGATAACAATTTTCCTGAACAAAATCACAATGAACCTGCTAATTATTATTATTTCTTCAATTTTCTCTTTTTTTTTTCTTTTTTTTTTTTTCTTGAAGCCAAATGGGCAACAAGAATTTTTTCTGATATAATGTACAGTATGTATTTTGATTTTGGCGTGTGCAGAATCTCCAGAGCAAAGAAGTTAATTTGCTGTGGTGGATAAACTGATGCCCCTTCGCCTCTTTAAGGTAAACCTTTATTTGAAAATCCAGTAAGTTACTTAATCATTTGATTAATTAGATTCATAGACTTTGACAATTATAGGTGTTTATTTAAATTATTATATGTGCTATAACTTCAGGCATATAAATACAGACCCAAACATCTTTTAGCAACATAATTTTTTACCCTTGAAATTTTTCATTGCCATTTTCAGTGTTGTGGCTCGCATTCCTTTTCGGTGGATATCTTTGAGAACACACTTTGCACAGTATTATTGAGTGCTCCTACATCTATTCATGATTTGTTGTACACTAACAGCAGAATATGTACAAAAAAAGACAACCTGCCACTTATTTTCAAAATTTTGAACACTTAATATTACTTTGGTTAAATATTTTTTCTTTTAATGTTAAGTATTTTTGAGCTTATCTTGTTTCTTTACTAAACTGTATTTCTCTAATAAAACACTGCATACTGCACTAAACAGGTACAGAAATGACAACATCTTTTCATTTTTCTCTTAATGTCTGTTGAAGAGTAGTTTATAATTTCTCTTTTATGTGCCATTAAAGGACTTTATAAATAGAAGAAAAATGACAGAGTTTGGAAACAAAAATCTAATTGAAGAACGAGATGAAAGAGAAGGTGGTATTGTACAGTTAAAACTACCGGGAGTCAGATCTGGTGATATGGCTAGTAGAGTATTTAAACCAGAGGTAAGTTTATAGGCAACTACATTGACATTTTAGTTTTAATTTACACCATATTGTTTAAAGGTTCGAGTTTTCTGTTTGAAATTTTCACCTACTGGTCAGCAATGGGCTGCAGCTACAACCGAAGGTCTATTGATCTATTCATTAAATACAGGGTTAGTGTTTGATCCTTGGGAACTGAGTCTTGAAGTTACACCAAATGCTATTAGAAAAGCATTGGAAGAAGAAGATTATAGTAACGGTAAGTTGATTTCTTAATGATATATTTATTTTTTAATAATGGTGTCGCAGAAACTGCATCTGTGTAGCTTCAAATGACACAATTAGCATTGTTAAAGTTAAGAAACAGATTACCTCTAGTGCTATTTCAACCCAAAATCATCCTTATACCTCAGGGTTCTAACTTAAGTCCATTTTATTTTATACAAATGACCTAGCTGGTCAATATGATTTATGATAGTGAATGCAGATTGCCTTCTGGTAATACTAGGTTAAATATGCTTTGTTTCGCTTTGGGCCAAAACAGTCTGACATCCACAGTCAGAAGACAGTGAAATTTTGAAGTGGTTATTATATACCTATCACGCTCACTTATTTTAACCACTTCTCAATCTAACTGATTACTAAAACTGCCCAGTTAATACGAAATAGCGAAAAAAATTATAATTGATATATTGCACTAGAGATGTAGAAATTGAAAAAAATAATGTGACGTGTAGTTAATTATTTATTTATTTACTCATTTAACAGGCATAATCCCAACTACAAAATATTCAGTATAGGACAGAACAAAAACAAAAATACAAGGTTGAATAATTATCAGGTGTAGAGTGGTTCATTAAGATGTCGCAAGAATGAAGCCACACAGCTAGAATTTATAAAAATATCGCTACCGGTTTTATTACAAGCTGAACACATAAAAAATGGGAGATTTTAGAAACATATTTGTTTTAGGGATGGGAAGGAAAAAAGTGTCACTTCCATCCCTAAAACAAATATCCTTCTAAAATCTCTCATTTATTTTATGCGTTCAGCTTGTAATAAAACCAGTAGCAATATTTTTATAAATTATAGCTGTGTGGCTTCATTCTTGCGACATCTTAGTGAAAGACTCTGCACCTGATAATTATTCAGCCTTGTATTTTTGTTTTTGTTATGTCCCATATTGAATATTTTGTTGTTGGGCTTATGCCTGTTAAATGAGTAAATAAATAAATAAGGAATATATTTTCAGCACGCATGAACCTGTTATGTTTCAACCATTTGAATTCCTTTCCATAGAAATATTTTGATCGCAAACAGTTATGTAACTCAAATTATCCAACAATGCAGAACAACAAACAAAATTTAACTTTGTAGGATGATATCTAGCATATATATATATATATATATATATATATATATATATATATATATATATATATATATATATATATATATATATATATATATATATATATATATATACATACATACATATGTAGCATGATATCTAGCATATATATATATATATGAAAAGGATGCACGTGTGCAGCTTTTGCTGGTAAAGATATACAGTTTTATTGTTATTACACAAAAGTAACTTATATTTTTCATAATTTTCAGCTCTGATAATGTCTATAAAGCTGAATGAAGCAAAGCTAATTCAAGAAGTTATTGAAAAAATTCCTGTTAAAGATGGTATGTATGACTTTTTTATAGAGAGAAGGGTGTACTAAATTATTTTTCATAATTTACAGTTGAATTAGTGGTAACAAATTTGGGAGATAAGTATATTCAAAGATTATTTATTATCATAGCCAGTTGTCTAGATAGCTCTAGACATTTGGAATATTATTTGCTTTGGGTGCAGAATATACTTAGTATACATGGACCACAAATACAGTCATCTAATAACCTTCCATCTCTGATTTCACTGGAAAAAAGTCTTATTAGGAAAAACGAGCAACTTTCAAAAATGTAAGTTAAGTTTTTAAATTCTAGGATTAGATTAAATATAGTCATCAATTTCAAAGTAGGATTAGACATATACAAGACTAAGAAGAAATTTATCAGCAACTAAAGAATGAAGGTACTGAGTTACTGGTAAACATCAGATGCACTATTAAAAATTACGAAGACCTAATTTTATTGTGGTTTATTATTACCTCTATGTATTAGGGTTCTGAAAACCTACTCTGGTCAGTTTTAGTGAATTTTTATTTTAAAAAATTCACTAATAGAGGTATTGATGATGAGATTTTCCAATTTTTTCAAATGAGCGTGAACTAGGACCCCTAGAACCCATATCCGGCGCCAGTTTCAATTTTCATATGTTTATATATATATATATATATATATATATATATATATATATATATATATATATATATATATATATATATATATATATATCAATACCACCGATAACTCAAAAAATTATTAACCGATTTCGATGAAACTCGGCAAGTGCCTGTCTTTTATTAATGACTTGAGTTCGTTAGCCAGGAAAATCGAACAAGGTTTTCTGAGAAAAAATTTTGTTTTCTTTCGAAAAAAAATTTTCTTCCAAAAATTACGAAGCTATTTTAATGGAATTTAATGGAAAAAAATTCCTTGGAAAAGACCTTACTACCTACCACAATTCAACTTTCTAAGTTTATAGAAAATTTAGTTATTCAAATTTTGAGTTTTCTTTCGAAAAAAAATTTTTACTCCGAAAATTACAAAGTTATTTTAATGAAATATGGTGGGTATGTTGCCTTGGGATATCTTACTACATACCAAAAGTCAACTTTCTAAGTTTATAGAAAATTGAGTTATTCAAATTTGAAGCATTTAAGAAAAATTCACTACCATAACGCACTTGCTGCGTCGCGAACTTTTTATTATTTGAAAACACATGCAAAAAATTTTGACATACAGCACATTTTTGATTTTAATGTTATATTTATTATAATGTTATGTTTGTTTAGGATACTAAAGTGAACTTTCATGTAGTAGAATGTTTAAGAAATAATTTTTAGCTATTTAATTGATTACCTGGATGCAGATTAGTTCAAATTAAGACCTGGTCAAGGACACTAGGGAAAAGAGGGCATGAAAACAGTAGATATATCTTTGTAGCTTTTGTAAACCTGGAAAAGAAGGTACGGATTGGAAACTTGTGTTATACGCAATTTACAGTGTGTAACGACCAAATAGAATAAATTCAGTGTCTCAGTTAATATATATATTTATAAAAAATCCTGAAACACGTCAATGATAGATTAAAAAATGATGTCCTGCAACTTGAAGCTTCACACTTACGTTCAAGCCCCTTCGAGAGAATGTTGCAACTCCCAATTTTTTAAATAGAAAGTAGGAGTTTGGGATACATCATTTGAAAGATTCATTCCCTATTCTACAATACTATAGTTTTAAAACTTATTGTAAAGATTAACGGTAAAAAAAAACAAATTCATCTGATCGAACTTCGCTACCACACACTGAAAATTTAATAACTAATCACGTTTCATTCTTGATAACGAGACAGCGAGCAAAAACAATTTCAGTGTCCTTTTTAGAGGCTATCAATTTAAAAAAACCATTTTTCATAGCTGTCAACGTTAGGTTTGTTTAAAAAGCCTGAATAGCTTGATGTGTGATTGTAACTGAATGGCAGTAGTTACCAGTTGTTAACCACAATTCAGAAAAACAGAAATGCTTAGTATAACACTTAAAAAGATATTGGTTATGGAGATAAAACATGATCACAGATCGTAGTTGCTCGCCTATTTCAAGAAAAATGTCCCGATTTCCAACCTCTATTGCAAGGGACAATCAGTAAAATTGCAAAGCAATTTCGCAAGCCTGGACATATAAGGCAGATACAAAAAAAATCTTGTAATGCACCAGGTACTGAGTAATGATACCAAATTGGATGTAATGCTTAAGTTTGAAGAAAACCCACATACTTCAAGTCGACAAGGAGCCACATCATTGAATGTTAGCCATTCATCAATTATTCGAATATTAAAAGAAAA
Source organism: Tillus elongatus (assembly GCA_964006375.1). NCBI lineage: Eukaryota > Metazoa > Arthropoda > Insecta > Coleoptera > Cleridae > Tillus > Tillus elongatus. Next base: position 149,929,850 of record OZ023262.1, read on the forward strand.
TAAAATGCATCTTAGTAAATTGATACAAACTCAGGAGCTCGTGGAGGATGATTTTGATAGAACATCTTTTTGTGGACCAATGATGGAAATCTTAGTTAAATAACAATGTTATCCAACTAGAACATGTTTTGTTTTTGATGAGTGCAGTTTTACACTTCATGGCTATGCCATCATCAAAGTTGTCATTACTGGTCTAAAAAAAATCCACATTCGATGAGAGAAGAACATACGCAATACCCTGAAAAGGTTAATGTTTGGGCAGAAATAGTTGGACACGATGTCATTGGTCCCTTTTTAATTGATGGCAATTTGAGTGGGGATAATTATTTAGCACTGCTCCAAGATAATGTTGTGCCAACTTTAGCAAACTTATATCATGATCGAACAAACCCAAAAGTTCCAGCAGGATGGAGCATCAGCACATTACCAATTTAATGTCCAGCTGTACCTTGACTTAATATTTCCAAATCGGTGGGTAGGGAGGCGAAAATCGTTAATGGCCAGCACGATCACCCCGATCTTACGCTATTACACTTCTTATAGCGATATGTGAAAATTATGGTATACAGATCTAAACCATGTGACGTAACGGACTTAGTGTGTGGTAGTGAAGTTCGATCATATGATATTTTTTTTGATTTTTTTTTATTTTTATTTTTTTTTAACTTTTAACTTTCACAATAAAGTTTAAATAAATAACATTTTTGAATAGAAAATGAATTCGATCATATGATTTTTTTTTGATTTTTTTTAACTATTAATTTTCACAATAAAGTTTAAATAAATAGCATTTTTCAATAGAGAATGAAGAGATCTTTTAAATAAGGTATCACAGGCTATTTAAAAGTTTGGGGGTTGCAACTGTCACTCGAAGAGGGTTAAATGTAGGGGTGAAATTTTCAAGTTACAGGACATCATGTGTAATCTAAAATTGACATGTTTCAAGATTTTTTATAATTATGCACAATAATTGAGATACTGAATTTATTCCATTTAGCTATTCCACACTATGTATAAAAATAAAAGCAGCATAATAGGCATTAACAGATACGAACTTGCAGCTAAAATGGGAAAAGCTCTTGCATAATTTCTGTGACCCGTTTCGGTGTTGCACAGGTGAAATGAATGCCACGACTTGCTCATGTCCGCCCCCCTTCCCTGAGTAGTCTTTACATTCCATCTCAATGCTGACATGTACACGTCACGCTTTTAAAACAGTCCCAGTTTCTTTGGCACTTACAATGAATAACGTCATTGTTCACAAAAACATAGCCTGAGATAACCGAGAGCTATTTTTAGATATGATGCTTTATACAGCGTCTGATGACAACAATTTGTTATGTGGATTCTGGGAAATACTGTATTATCTCTCCGGGTTTTTATTTCGCTTTAAATTTTAAGTACACTTGGAGAATCCAAATCACCACAACACATTTTAAAAAACCTGATGATCATTTCACTAACCAAGTCATCAGAGCATGAATAATTCAGAATTCAGAATTATTCATCTTCTGATGACACTAATTTGGTTAGTGAAATGATCGTCAAGTTTTTTAAATGTGTTGTGGTGATTTGGGTTCTCCAAATGTACTTATCAGTGCTCATCACATGTTCCAATGTTCACTTAGTGCGTTAAATTTTAATGCATATATTGTTGCTCTTACTACGACTCTTATAATAGCAATTTTTTTTTAAATAGCAACCCTTGTCTAGAGGTGTGTGAACCCATAAATGAACCCAAGCAAATATGTTGCTTCGAACCTCTGAGATAGTATACCTACTAAGGTTCCCAGTCAAACTTCGAACTCCTCAAAAATTTAAAATCGAACATCGAACTAATCAACATTTTCAATCATCACATATAATTTCCTCAAATGCAAAATTCAAGTACATTGTAGCCTACAATATTTAGTACCTAGAACAAAAAGGAAAGACTTGACAAAATTTGAAGGTTGATTGGGTGATAATGCCCTCCAGTGCTGATGTTGGTTATGAATATGAGTCAACGTTGAATCAAAAATACAAATAGGCATACTGAAAACTTTTAGGTTTCACTAACATGTTTTGTCATTTTTCTCAACCATTTTCAAGATATTTGACTTTTTTCAAAATTTTATTAAAAAACATTGTCACATTTATACACCTGTATTTCTTATTTTTCAACCTGAAGAATTGAAATTTTAAAATGCAAATTCTAAAATGCCACAAAATATTTCGAATTTACTAAAGCTAATAGCTAGACAAGGTGTCTGAAATAGACCGGTCAATCGTGACAACTTTAAAACCTAATAACTCTCTTATTTTAAATAGAACACCATATATTTTATAACGTTAGTTCATGTACTTTTTATTGTTCCTTCGATTGGATTAGCATTCCCTATACCTCAGTACCACTGATTTGAAGATATTTAAACATTATTTGCGATAAGAAATAATTATTAGTCAGTTTATTAGGTTGCCTATGAGATGAAAATTTTAGGCATCATCTTCCGACATAAGTAAAATATGTGACGACTTTTGAATATAACTTTTATTTACAAGGAGTATAATCGAATTATTAACAGAAGATGTCGTGTGGTTGCAAAGAGATTTCCACATAAACACAGATCAACTCGTTACATGATCAGAATACTACTAAAAAATTTCTAATAATGGGGTGTTTCGTCCAAAATTTTATAAGAGTAAAGCATTATTAGGGAACAAAGAGATTTGTGTGTTATCACTTCACAATAAATGTTCGAAATTTGCATCATTTACTTCGAGGCATTTGATGGCTCTTTTAATTATGGCACCCGTGGCTCGAGAAAGGTAATCTGGCTCCTTTGCGTTGAAAGCCCCTAATACTCTAACTATCATATCTTGTTTTGTAGTAGATGGTTCATGGTAAACTTTGTTCTTAATGCACGCCCAGGTACTAATATTTAGTGGAGTCAAGTTATGTGAGCGGGCCGACCAACGATGAGGACCACCGTTAGCTATCCATCTGTCTTCAAATGTTTCCTGGAGTAGGTTGCTTACTATCTGTGAGTTGTGTGGTGGAGCTCCATATTGTTGATACCAAACTTCTGCAACTTCGTGTTCATACAAGGAGTTCAGCGCTGGTATTATTACTTGCTGCAGAATGCGAATATCCAGTACCTGTGAATACTGCACGTTTAGAATTCGTTTTTACCTTTTAGTGAATTTTTATTTTAAAAATTCACTAATAGAGAGGTATCGATGGTGAGACTTTGCAAACATGTTTTCAACTGAGCGTGAACTAGGACCCTAGAACCCATCCGGGGTCAGTTTCATTTATATATATATATATATATATATATATATATATATATATATATATATATATATATATATATATATATATATATATATATATATATACCATCCGATAACTCAAAAAATAATTAACCGATTTCGATGAAACTCGGCAAGTGCCTTTCTTTTGTTAATGGCTTGCATGAGTTCGTTAGCCAGGAAAATCAGACTGGGTTTTCCGGGAAAATTTTGAGTTATCTTTTGAAAAAAAAATTTTCTCCGAAAATTACAACACTGTTTTAATGAAATTTACTACATATGTTGCCTTGGGAGAGACCTTACTACGTACCAAAATTCAACTTTCTAAGTTGATAGAAAATTGAGTTAATCAAAATTTTATAGCTCACTGCAGTGTCAAATTTTAAATTTTCTTTTGAAAAAAATTGTTTTCTCCGAATGTTACAAAGTTATTTGAATGAAATTTGGTGATTTGAGTTATTCAAGTTTGAAGCATTTAATAAAAATTCACTACCATAACACACTTCCTGCGTCCCAAACTTTTTTATCTTACCATTATTACTGATATGAATAAAAGGGTCATAGCTTCAAATTTAGTTTCAGTGAGTCTAATAAATATTTTAATAACATACTAACGTACTAATACGCAAATGAAATTCAGTATTGCATAATATTATTGGTACCAACCAATTATGCTCTCATCATAAATGTTAAGGGCAAAAATTCTATTGTATTTTACTGTGCAAAATACATTGAAACTCCCAACAGTCCTGGAAATTTCGTTCTCTGGTAATGTGAGGATTTTCGTCCCACCAATAGTGACTGTTGTGACGACTGAACATGCCCCTCTTTGAAAATTTTAACTCATCGCACCATATAATTTTTCTTGAGAAATTTTCATCTTCTTGAGTTTTCAAAAGATACCATTCGCAGAATTCTACACGCCGAGAAAAATCCCGAGGTTCTAAATGGTGTATTAAAGTGAACGAAAATGGTGTCCATTTGTTAATTTTTAGAATTATGTAAATAGTTCCTCTTGAAAGATGAAAATTTCTACTGCAGTCTCTGATTGACGCATGCGGATAAGCAGTAAAAAATGCCAAAACATTTATTTGTCTCTTCATTGTCCAATAGCAGTTTATTTTTATTACCTTCTGAACGAAACATTCCATTCTCACAACAATCTTTCAATAGTCTTCTGATCATGTCAGGAGTTGGTCTATGTCTATCTGGAAATCTCTCTGCAAACCCACGACAGGTTCTGCTAACAATTTGATTATACTCCCCGTAAATAATAATTAAATTCAAAAAGTCATCGTTTGAGTAATTGAAGTGTGCCATTATTATGGAAAATACTCTCTTTTATTAAAATACAATTGACAAACGTACTTCATAATCACTATCTTCCTCAAAATCAACTTTATCTCTGAATACTTTATTAAGGGCTAGTGAAACTCATTTGTTGCGGCTACTATTATACATACTAACAATTCTAACTAAAAATTAATGCAATAGTAAAAATGTATCTTTGCATAAAGAATGATGGAGAACTTACCCACTATTCAATGTTAAAAGGAGCAATAAGTGTTTATAACAATAATATATCGAGTTGCAAGTACAATCACATCTACTATCACTATGTCGCTTTTTAGAGGTTATAATTCCTATAGGATGGCGTAGTGAATATGGTAAAACATAACCGCAAATGCTTAGCGCAATTATTTTTCCAACTACGATAGGACGATTTGAAATAGCATCGTTTCAAATTATCATACATTTTTACATATTGCTAAGCTTATTTGTCCTATATATAAAAAAATAAGCTAGGACAAACTGTCTAAGAATAATTCATAAAGGACAATTTGCTCTAGGAAGGTTGGGTATATTTCCACATAGGACAACTTTTTTATTGCTATATTGGCTTAACTAATGCAGTTAGGACCTTATAAGTATTGTAGATAGCTAGAACACATAAAGAGCTTTCAAACGATATCAAATTGTCAAAATCATAAATTTGGAAGTTAGGACAACTACTCTTAGTATATGTGTGGATATCCTCCTCCCTCGTCTGATAATTCATTCTTGATATTTGCTGTTTCACAGTAACTGCCTAAGTGTTTGAATCGTTCATCTCTATTTACCACGTAGATAAATTTAAGAGACTTAGGTTGACCGGTGTCTTAGGTTTAAAGATCTGTACGATGTTAAAACTTTCAGAGAATTAGTTAAGATTAAAACATTTATGCATATATTTATTGACAATTGTGAATGTAACTTGAGGATTTTAATTCCAGATGTGATTATAACAAATATACAATGCAGTATGTTGCGACATTGGGTGAATTAGTGTCTAGCAAATCCAAAAATGAGCAAATGGAAATTGAAGAGCAGTCTTCTACAGAATTGGATAGTGATGAAGATGCAGAAGGATTAATTGACCTTGATCTATGAATTAGTGTTAACTAAAGTTAGCATGAAGAAATTAAGTTCTTTAAAGTAAGCTAAATTTTGTATATTTAGAATATAGTTCTTGTTTTTGTTTACTTGTAATAAATAATTAATTTTTTTATTTTTGTTTTTATGTTCTTTTTTAACCTATTTGTTCTTTATATAATGGTTTTGTAGAATTTAATTAATTATATTGCTATAGGAGGTTAATTCAGATAAAAATGTTTCAACAATAACAATTATAAAAGACTTGTAGCATGTTAAAAATCGCTGTTGCATTATGAAAATTATTTATAGATAGAATAGAAATATAACCAGCGTAAGCTTGCATATTTCAGTCTTGAACATACAAAAGTGTCATAGAGATTAACCAAGATATTTTCATTTCTAATGAATTTGCTGCAGCTATTTAGAAATCCATGGCACTTCACTGATGAAGATAATATCTCTGTGACATGAAGATTAAACCGCAAGTGAGAGTCAAAGGTTACACCCAAATCAAAAACACTCATAACATGTCTGATGTTAGTAACAGCTATTTTATAGCAAAATTCTGTAGGTTTCAGTCTATTACTGAATGTTACTACTTTAGATTTTGCGAGGCATTAGATGAAAGACCATTCTTAGAACACCATGAAACTATAGATAAGCTCTTATAGTGTAGAAGTATGCAGTCCTCTATTGAATTCATAGAACTGTAAATTTTCAAACCATCTGCAGAGAATAGTCTTGGAACAGAGTATTTCATCCAGATCATTCCTAAAAATATTGCAAAGGACAGTGCCTAAGACAAAGCCTTGAGGCACACCAGGTACAGCATAAAATTTATGCGACCGGCAACTATTGTAAATAACATGGTGAGTTCTACCAGAGCGGTATGATTTAAAGAAGGCTAATAAATAATTTGTTCACCCAAGATTATTTAGTTATATTATATATTTATTTATTATATTGCATCTACCTCAATATTCTTGTCAAGGCTCTCGGACACATACTGACTAAAAGAACAAAGATTTGTAACAGTGGAGCGATGAATAACAAAACAATATTGACTATAGGAGTTTCTAATAGACCATTTTCTTGAGTATAGTATAGACTATCATAGGACGGCCACCAGTATATTCATCTTTCCAACAAGTCCTCTGACATCTGAATTCTTGATGCCAAGCTTTGACTACTTCATATGACATGGTAGTTTTCTTCAATGTTTCCACCAAATCTGTGTGAATTTGGGCTGGACATATTTTGAGGGTACTTAATGCAATAGTGTGGTATACACAACACCTGTTCGGTCTATAGAGATCAGTGTTTTTTTTCCTCAGGGCCCGTCCGCGGCTTTGCCGCCCCAATAGCACTGCAACCTTTGGCTTATAGTGCATGCCCTTAGTCTTTTTACTCCACACATTCCAAAATCACGATGCTTTGAACTAGTCTGCACAGCGATTGGTAGGGTGAAGTTATATAATGCTCTATCTCCGGTCTAGACTGACTGTAGGTCAGTTGTTTTTTGCGGTCCAGAGCTCACACAAGATGTGCTGGGCTGATTCCTCCCCCTCGCCGCAGAGTCTGCATGCGAGTTCCCCCTCGGACCGCCCCATTTTATGCAGGTGTTTCTTGACGACCATGTGCCCCGTCAACGCCAAGACCAGTTATGTTTCTGAGCTGTCCTCTGCTAAGATTTAGCAGCTCCACGGGTCTCTTTGAACTGGGTTTGTCAATTATTGACTTTCCATGTCTGAGCCCTGGACAGTCTGCCCAGTACACCTTGTGTTGTTTTCTGACCCAGGACTTAATGGCTCCCCTGGCAGTGCTCTTTGTCACGCCCAGAGCCGGTTCTGGTCACATAAATGGTTCCGCTGACCCTCTCTTCGCAAGACTGTCAGCTTCTTCATTGTCTTTGACGTCCGAGTAACCCGGCACCCAGATGAGGATGACCTCATTCAGCCCAGCCAGGTCGCTCGTCTCGTCTCGACAATCACTCACCGGCCAGGAATTCACCTGTGGGCTACTTAGGGCATTAAGGGCTGCCTGGCTGTCTGTGGCTATGAGGATCTGCTTGTTGGTGTAGCCCCTCCTGTTGTTCTCCCGTGCAGGATGACGTACATTTCGGCCTGAAAGACTGTTGCATGGGCTCTGAGGGAAATACTATGACTTACCCTTGGTCCCTCCAAATAAACACCTGCCCTCGTCCCAAGCTCTCCAGTGGATCCATCCGTGAAGCAGAGGAGCGCGTCCCGTGGTATGCCCGGCGTCTCCTCCCGCCATGCCTCGCGGTCGTGGATTTCCGCTGTGAAGTTGTTTTCCCTGCAGATTCGCGGGATCGCAACACCTCCATGGCGGATGTTGGGGTTGAAGACATGGCCCCTGTGATGCTTACGCAAGCCATCCTTTGGATCTTGCCTAGTTTTTATTTGGCACTGGATTGTCTCACCTTAGGCCACCAGACCAGTGCCGTGTATGTTAACGATGGTCTGACCACCCTTGTGTACAGCCAGTGGGCCATACTAGGTCTTAGCCTCCACGTTTCTCCATATAGCTGCCTAGTGATGGCTAAGGTCATGACTGCCTTACACAGTATTTTTTCCACGTGACCATTCCAGGTTAGCTTAGGTTCCAATACGACTCCAAGATATTTTACCTCCCTGACCATTGGAATGTGCCTACCGTATAGAGTGAGAGTTCTGTGGTTCTCCCACTTCCTCCTCGTAAACGGTATGACGGTTGCCTTCTTGGGGCTCACCTCGAGCACTTGACCAACCTTCCACCACTTTCAGTGCTGTCTGCATGCGCTGCCACACTGACTGTGTAACCTTTCCTCGGACTGTGATGACAATGTTGTCTGCATAGCTCTGTACCTCATACCCCCCTCCCGAGAGCCTCCCCAGCAGGCCGTCCACGACTAGACACCAGAGCAAGGGAGACAGAACGCTCCCCTGCGGACACCCCGCCGCGACCCCGTCAGCAGTTCCTCCTGTGAGTGAGGGAACCGATCCACCTGCAGCAGGTATCCTCTATTTCACGCTCCCTGACAGCTGCCAGAACCATCCGAATGAGGTGTTGCTGAAGGCCCCCAGCGCCACCTCCCTGTTCTCCAGCGTATTCTCCAGTTTCAGCACCAGTTGGTGCAGTGCTGTTTCTGTTGAGACTCCTGCTCTGTATGCATATTGTCCGCAGTGTAGGGGATATGCTTCCAGTACACCGCCCCTAATATGCTGGTCGAGCAGTTTTTCCACTGTTTTAGCAAGAAGGACATGAGACTTATTGGCCTCAGGGACTTTGCCTAGTCTGTTGGACGCCCAGGTTTAGGAATGAATACAACCCTGGCCAGTCTCCATGCCCTCGGAATGTACCCCAGAGCCAGGCTGGCCCTCATAATGAGGGTAAGCGCCGGCGCCAGTATATCTATCCCCTGTTGGAGCATGATGGATATTATTCCATTAAATCCCGGGTATTTGTATGGCTTAAAGCTGTAACCACCTCTTTAGCGACTACTCTAGGTACCCGCCTAAAAGGCGCCTCTATTTCTGAGTGTTCCCAGTCCAGAGGTGATTGGTTTATTATGTTACAGCCAGGGAAGTGCGTCTGGAGTAACATTTTCATAGTTTCCTCCCCCAAGCTTGTAAAGGCTCCCGTGGATGTTCTAAGGGAGCCTATGTTGGTCTGAGTGTCCTTGGACAGGATCTTGTGTAGTCGAGCACTCTCGGACGTGTTCTCCACTTCCTTGCAGTGCCTCCTCCACTACTCCTTCTTGGCGTCCCTCAGTCTTTGGTTATAGGTCGTTAGGGCCTGTCTATATTCATACCATGCTCCCGACATTTTGGCGGCGTTACACAGCTTACGAACCTGCGTCCTCCTTTGCCTGAGGTCCTTGTTCCACCACGGGACGTTCCTGGTGGACGCCCTCATTTTCAGGGGACAGTTGGCGTTATAGGCCGAGGTGATTGCGTCTTGCACTTGGGCTGCCGCAATCTCGAGGTCTATTGAATGGTCTATGGGACTCTTAACCCCCCGCAGTTCCACTGTTAGGTCTGCCCTGTAGGCTTCCCAGTGCGCCTTGCGGGGGTTCCGGTACCATACTGTTTGTCTTTTGACTTTGGCGATTTCAAACCGGATGTATCTGTGATCTGAGCTACTCACTTCCCCACACACAGACCAGTTCTTAACAAAGTCACCCAGAAACTGGGTGGAAACTGTTAGATCTAAAACTTCCTCTCGCTGTGTTGTGACGAAGGTCGGTTTATTACCTTTATTCAATATGTCTAAATTAAATTTCATAAAGAATTGTAAAAGTGCCTCACCCCTTGAGTTTGTATCTGAGGTTCCCCACAACTCATGGTGCGCATTTGCATCCATGCCGATGATGGTCTGCCCTCCACCTGCTCTGCTACCCACCATCAGCTGCTCCAATTGCTTGGGTGGAGGAGGGTCCGTTCTGTCCCCTGGCAGATAGGCCGATCCGACAGTAATGTCTCTCGGCCCATCCGCTCCTCTCGGATTTTGATCGTTGCTAGGTCCCTGGAACAGAAGTTCATTAAAGGCATTCTATCCCTTTCCAGGCCCCAGAATGCCTTGAAGGAGGTTCCTTCAAGGGCTCTGTAATATGCCTGGTCCATTGAGAAGGCGAAAGTCTGTCCTTTCTCTTCTGCCTTCCTGCTTAGAACCGACCAGTGTTGTGTCCCCAGTTCAGGGTTCTGGATCTTCAGTTTTCTGATCACTGTCTCCTGCGGGACGGTCAGGGATCCGTACGAGGACCTTGCGTCTCTTTGGGACTTCCTTGGGCTCAACGGCTGTCAAGTCCACCCCCTCCCAAATCTGACCGAGGCCCCCGATCGTTTTCTGCAGCCAGTCCCGTGACTGCGGGCCGGCACCGGTTTTCCAGGGGATGCCAGGCGCGCCCGGTGGAACTGAGGCGGTCTCTCCCCTTCCTGAAGAGAGTCCACTGCAGCCTGGATCAGGTCCACCTTCCCCTGATCTAGCGTGACCTCAGGATGGCGTTTGTCAATCAGCGCCATCCCGAGGTCCTCCGCAGCCTTCCTATATGAGCAGGTCTGCGCAAGTGTTCCGGCCCTGGTCCTTTTGGGACGTCTGTCTGTAGTAGGCGTGCTATAGCCCGAACGTGGCGTCTTCTGACACTCAGTCTCCTCTTGCACCTTTACAGGTGCCCTGGCCCTTTTGGGACGTCTGTCTGTAGTAGCCGTGCTAGAGTTCGAGCGCGTCCTCTTCTGACTCACACTCGTCTCTTGCGCCTTTACAAGTTTCTAGACCGTTCACGTCCCGGTCGCCATTTTCTGCGCCCTCCGGAGCTTCTTTCTTTGCGCCCCGGAAAGGCGCTTGGACTGCCGGGGCAGTCCCTCTACCCCCAGTAGGGTCCTCACTGGTAGAGGGGCCCCCAGAGTCCGCGGACCTCGCCGTCCTTCGGTGGGACCCTGTGGCTGAAGCTACCCTCCAATCCCCCATATCTACTTCGGTCGTGAGACCTCCAGAGTCTGCGGACGCTGCCGCCCCCTGGCTCGTCTGTTTCCGGAATAGACTCAAGGCACGAATCTGTAGCCGGAGCCACTCCTCGAGCCTCATTGGTTTTGGTTCCATATATATTTATGATCTACATGTCGTTCCAACGAGACTAGGGGAAATACCGTCCACACCATCAGAACCCCCGTGTGGTGCAAGGAGGGTTACTCTAGAGGGTGGCCCGGTACTCCAGAAGTTCCGTTCACGACACCATCACCCTGGTGCGCTCAATCCCTAGGCACGGGTCACGTGACACCATAGATTGGGGGAATTTATTTCGACTTCCTTGTCTAGAGCCGTCATGTTTAGTTATCAGCAGGGTCACCTCGTGCAGGATGCAGCTCTTCACCGCGCATGCTGGTCTTCAGAAAAGCTTCATCGAGAGCTTATGTTGTTCTTTCCACTTCCTCAGCTTGCCCCCTGGAGTTCTTTGGCCTACAACTCTTCGACCCTGAAATCAGTGTTAGTTTTGCATGTGTTTTAAGTGTTTAATATCTAAGTCGACTCTGCACATGGGTAAATTAACTGACATTTATCTTACTACATCCCGCTTACTAGAGACTGTGCTTTTGTTCTTAGCTCACTTACAAGAACATGTCCAGGCTCATTTAGTTTCTTTCCTTTCCAAACCTCTGATTGTATGGCGTTACTATGAGAGATGTGGGCAACCTCATATTATTTCTTCCATCTCGCATTAGGATCAAATTCGTTGCATTTACAATTCCTAAATAGACTGTGTTATTTACCATAGCTGTTATTAGAGGAACAACTGAACGCCTAATACACAGCAAATAGATCTGTGTTTATACCCCAAACATCTCACGCCAATCCGCTAGGAGGTTCTGATTGCGGACGCATACATGTTCCATATAGACTACCTATAAGTAGGACATGGGCAGAGCATAAGGATCTGTTTCTGTATATACCCAGATTACATGTATGTGGGAATTCACTATATGATAACAGGCATAAAATAAATTACTTAGCAGGCAAATTAAATCAGTGTGTGGTCAGTGGAGGAAAAAGTCAGCTTGTCTCTGCACCATGAGGACATGGAAGTCCTAGAGGACCTGTCTCCAGTGTATATATTTATAAAATAAAAAACTCTGGACGCAGCAAGTGCATTATGGTAGTGAATTTTCATAAAACTATTTTTTAATAGCAATAATGTGTGTTTTTTTAAGAAAGCGGGCATCAAATTTGGTTACCAGTATAATCTATATAGTAAAAACAATGTGCCATGTTTCATCAAAATAACTTTATTGTTTGAAAATGTACAAAAATTTCCGAAAGTAAACTTAAAGTGTTCCCGAAAAAATTCGTTTCTTGGTCAACCTTATAGGTTAATAGCAAATTGAGCTATTCCAATATTAAGAATTTGATCAAAATTCGCTACCATAACGCACTTACTGCGTCCAGAATTTTTTTTCTTACAAACATGCATTATATTTCGATGGAAAATGCAAAAATGCAATAACATAAGGCGTGTTTGATTTTAAAAAAAAAGAAAATTTGTATCACCAACGACTTATGGGCCATCCTGTGATTGTAGAAATAATTTTTTAAGATGTAGCTCAAGACACCCTATAATTAATATATACAAATTTTTTTCATATCTTGTATAATAACAGATATATTGATCTTTATTGATTTTTTTACGAAAATTCTACAACAATTATATACTATTAAACGATAAACTCTATAGCTAAGACTACTGTCAAGCATCAGAGAAAGGTCTATTTGAAATGAATTTTCTGGAAACATTTTATTAAAATGAAGGACAATGACTAAGACTTCAGGGTTTGTAAAACATTCTTCTTGAGACACTTTATTTCCATAGCCCGTATTAAATTCAAGTTCTTTTCCTAAATGTTGCCAATTTTGACGTGTAAATCGCAACTTTGACGTTTTGTGAAAAACCTCAATTTATTTTTCTTTAAATGCCTATAACTTTTTTGTCTTTTGACCTATAAAGCTAAATTTTGGTATGTAGCTTACCTATAAGGATGTAAATCCGCGTACCAAATTTGGTTGCCCTTACTTTGTTAATTCCGGAGATATAAATTTTTTTTGAAAGAAAACACAAAATTTTTCGGGAATATATATATATATATATATATATATATATATATATATATATATATATATATATATATATATATATATATATATATATAAATATATATATATATATATATAAACATATAAAAATTTTAACTGACCCCGGAAATGTGTTCTGGGGGGCCTAATTAGCGCTCATTTGAAGAAATTTTTTCAAAATTCAAAAGTCGGGATCTCCTCATTAGTGAATTTTTTTTAAGAAAATTCACTAAAAACTCGCTCAGTGGTACATAGGCTAATGTAAGGTCAAACAGTTAGCCAGCAGTACAGAGCAGAGCATCTAAAGCTATAACAAACATGTTCCCTTATTCAAACCCAGGAGCTGTAAGTTACCAGCGTGGTTTGATGCTCCCATTATTAGGAATATCAAACGAAATGCTCACCACTGCACATTTCAAAAATAGCGGATCTGAATATCACCTTCAGGAATTTAGACACTTGAGATCAGTTCTCAGGTATCAGATCTAGGTGGCTTACAATGCCTACCTGCATCAGGCCGAGGCATACATAAGTGATGACGTTAAAACATTCTGGGCATATATCCAAAATAAGTGGTGATCTTCAAGGCTCCCTGGCTTGATGAAAGGTGATAATGGTGGCATTTTTGAGACACCAGAATCTATAGTTAATGCACTTGCACGTTATTTTCAGAGCGTATACCTTCCACCTTCTAATAGTGCTCCCAGCTCTTGCGAATCTGGCCAAAATACAGTTTTTTTGCCATTCCTCAAATTAAAAAAACAAACTTACACTGGCCCTAACCTTATTCGATCCTTCTTGGTTAGAGATTGTGCTAGTATCTTAGCAAGACCTCTTGAAGAATGGCGATAAGTCCTTCATTTCCAACTACAGACCAATTGCTCTTCTATGCAATTTTGTTAAGGTATTTGAAATCGCCATTGATAATCGCATTTACCGGTCTCAAAAACATGATTTCGTCATGTCAGCATGGCTTCATGGAAAAAAGGTCCACTGCTCCAATCTATCCCTGTGTCACACAGTTTATTGCCAATACTCTTGATAGGCAGGGTGGTCAGGTTGACGTAATTTATATGGACTTGGCCAAAGCATTTGATTGCATTGATCATATGGTGTTACTTGATAAACTTAAATCTGCAAGCCTCTCTCTGCCTCTTTTTCAGAAAATATTTGAATAGCAGACTAAATTTTGTCTCCTATGGTGGTTTTGGTTCCAGTTGTTATTGCACAACTTCAGGTGTCCCTCGGGGATCTAATGTCGGACTTTTACTCTTCTTACTTTTCATCAACGACCTGAGCTTTGTTTTGCATGGCAATAGCCTTCTTTTTGCTGGCGATCTTAAAATTTACTCTTCGATAAGTGTAGTTGAGCATTGTATAGAAATTCAATGTGCAATAGAGTTGGCGAGTGGTGTGTTGATAATGAAGTGTAGCTGAACTTATCAAAGTGTAGGGTGGTATCAGATTCAAAGAGGATATCTTACACCAAATATCACTACATTATCGATGCCTCATTAATCCCTAGAGGTAGCAGCACAAAAGATCCAGGCATTACCTTTGACAACAAATTATTTTTCAACTTGCACATAGAGGGAGTGGTAAGTTCAGCCCTTTGTATGCTTGGCTCCATAATTAGAAACTGTAGTAAGTTCCATAGTGAAATGGTGCTTCAAATTTCAGCCCTTCATATGCTTGGCTCCATAATTAGAAACTGTGGTAAGTTCTGTAGTGAAATGGTGCTTAAAGCTCTTTATTTTTCACTTCTACATACTAGGCTTGAATATGGAGCACAAATTTTTTCTCCATATTATTCTCCTGAAAAGTGTTGCCTTCAGTCCATCTAGAGGAGGTTTCTGAAATTCTCTGGATTTAAAGTTATAGGGGAATAGCCTTCTTGTGGATATGATCATTTGATACTGCTTTGTGTAGTGTGTGGCGTTGATAGTCTTGAGTCTCACAGAAAAGTCGCTTCTATACAGTTCCTTTATAAGCTTTTAAATAATTTGCTAGATTGCTCAGAGCTACTTGGACAGATTAAATTACTTGTAACTAGAATAAATGCTAGAAGCTGTGATACTTTCTATCTTCCAACTAGCAGAACAAATATACTTATAAGATTACCTATTCATACCACTGTTAGCAATTATAACTCCATAAGTAAAATATGTGACATTAATTACTTAAGTATAAATGGGGTCATTAGAGTCGCACATAGTAGTTTTTGTTTGTAGTACTTTGAGTTTTTAAAATAGCTGCTAATCACTAATACATACGTAAATTTCTTTGTCCTTTGATTGGGTGTCAGCCTGTTGGGCAATAAAGTGATAAATAAGTAAATAAATATACAAAAATTTAACACTAAACCAATTTGATAATACCTGGATATAATATGGTCCTAAGTATAGCTTCAAAACTTTCCATTTAGAAATATCAGAGAGGGAAAGATCGATAAATGGCCTTCTGGTGACCGCACAAATAGTCTGGTACACTCATATAAGGCAGGAATAAAGCAAAGAGCCGCAATTTCAATAAGGCTAGGAAAACAGACAGCAATATTTCAGGCTAAAATGTCCGCAATACAATGTTGAGCAAAACAGTATTGAGATAGGTCACAATCCAGCCAATTTTCATATACTATAGATACATATATATCATAGTATGGGGCTGTCTGAGAACCCTGATAGGGTTATAAAGTCGAAACAAATTGACAACAGGATGGGTTCCAGAACATGAGAGTGATAAAGGGAAAGATAGGCAGATAAATTAGTCACCAGCCCACTGGTAGATCCCGAATATTTTTGCAGTATAACTAGGCTGAGCATAAGGAGATCCATCACGGATCTAAGGCAAAGCTTGAAATGGTGAAAAAATTCCTCATAACAGAGACAGGCCAAAGATTAAATCAAAAAACATTCGTCTAAACTCCCAAATGACCTAAAGGGAACGATTAGAAATTCCATTCGAGTAATAATGGGTCTGTTAACAGCACACTGTCGATTTGATAAGCACATGACCCAAATAGGTCTGATAGATGAAAGTACTGTGCAGATTCTGCCAAGGAGAAGATGAGTCATAATTCCATGAAGTGTATCAATGTGAAGACCTAAGAAGATCGTGGTTGTGGTTTCAGTCACTTGATGGAAAATAAACCCAAGCCTAGAAGTAAAATAACCTTCCTCAAAGCTGTAGAACCTGATAAAGGAAATGAAGCTGGACAGGGTGCTCCAGAAATTTCAATATATCTTAAAGGTTGCAGTGAAGGCCCCCAATCCAATATTAATCTAATCTAGCAGGCGAACAAAACAACAGTCAGGTTTGCTGTGTTAAATACTTTATTGTAAGCAAAGACTTGTTAATATGTAACAAAAAATATTGACCAATTATATAAATAAATTTGTTAAGTACATTTCTAAGGTGTTTTTTTTTTTTTGGACGGAATACTTTTATTCATATAATAAAAACTAACAACGTATGGAGTTTACAGGGCCATTTAAATTGCACACATACAATCGGCATACATGTCCTCCATTATTTAGAAACAGATATCAACAAAAATAAAGATAATACTCAATATGGTGAAATTAACAATAGAAAACCATGATTTATAATGAAAATTAGTGTATGTAAAATATAAATTATTTATTTGATTACAACACTTTTGCATTAGTAAGATATAATTTTTTTAGTGACAAATCATAAGAAAATAGTAACTGGTAATACTATTCTAAAACTATTTTATGTAATGTAATGATTTCTTGAGCAAATTATAAAATGGCAGTGTCAGTAGTTATTATTATTTAAACTGGCATTCTTTGGTACAAACGTGCTTCATTGAATAGTTTTAATATGAATAAGTGTTTTACAATACAGTTTTATTGCATTGGCAAACTGAAGGGGGAAGGTGTGATTAAAAAATTTTAAAAGCATCTTAAAATTTGTGTAACCATGACCATTTTTGTATAAAATTTATGTTAAAGCTTTACTATTTTAACCTTTTACAATAAAAGTATAAAGTAATTATTTATTTTTATGTTATTAGTAAAAATTGTAATTTCATGAAATCTTAACTATTCCAACTTTTTGTATCACAAAATTCCTCAGGAAGGTTTCACCTATAGCAAGTATTACAACTAACACATAATCTGCTGTCTAGTGCATTACTAGAAGCTTTATCCGACAACAGAAATTTATTAAAAACTTACCTAGTTTATGTTACCTATATTTTCAGAAGTGGCCAACAAACAAAAATCCTGACTTCTAATTTTAAGTTTATATACCTTTCACCCTTTCGTTTGCCAACCTCTAAGAGACATTTCACATAAACTTTTATACTTAAACTAATGACAGTTCAGAACAGATATCTAAATGGGTGTCTACAGTCTACTTCCGATATAGCTACTATGTTATTGCCTCTACTTAGGTTGTGGTGTGATGGATCTTCTATATGAAGATGGGGGCAATGTGAGGGCTGGAGGCAGACTGGCAGTGGTGGATAGTGTGTTATCCAATTTTCTGGCCTCATGTTCCAGTAATAGTGCATCTAATGATGGATCTTGTGACACTGTCCTGAGGGAATCACCCAGTGCTTGTCTTAATTGTTGCATCTCCCGTCCAGCTTTTGTACTTCTCATAACATACTGTTGACGACGTTTGATTTCCTGGTTGAGTTGGTCCCGCAATAATGCAACCTATAAAAGGAAGCAAGTATTATTATAACACATATTAATGAACATTTTCTATTCTATTAATCACGATAGAGTAACACTACAAGAAGGCACTATTTCATTTAACAAACAGACATAAATTTATTTTTGGTTTAGGATGCATGTTTTTTGATATCATCATTCGTTGGTATAACATGGGCAATTTAGTGGTATAAGGTGGACATCTGTAGGAAAAAGTTATTAAATAATACCTAATATTATGCAAACTAGTGGAATCATTTTGGTTTCTTTTTTTATTACATATTGTAACTTGTCACCTGTCAAATCATTAAAAAACACCTATGATCCTGTGCCAAGTATACAAATTGCGAATTTTCGTAAAAAAAATTGGGTAGAAATTTATGTGTAAATTGCTTGAATAAGTTCGTTGGCCAGATAAATTCGAATCAGTTTTTCTGGAAAGTCTTAGGTTTTTTTTGTCGGAAATTTTTTATATCTTCAAATAACAAACAATAAAGTTATTTAGATGGAATTTGGAACATAAGTTTTTACTATAAAAATTATACAATCTTATTTAATGTATTTTAGCTATAAAAAAATAATGATGTATTGTCATTAAAAACATTTTAATAAAAATTTGCTACTATATAATACATTTGCTGCATCCCAAATGTTTGTTGTTGTAATTAATTATGTAAGAATAGTTTTGTTTCACTCTGAGTGGATTGAGTAAAATAACAGAGGGAAGAACCACTTTATGGGACCTTATATCTGAACTGCACCCCCACTTTCTGATGTTAATTATCTGAGGGAAGATTGGAACCTGTGATGAGCACTGATAAGTACAATTTGGAGAACCCAATTCACCACAATACAGTTTTCGGACCCGACGATCGTTTCGCTAACAAAGCTTCATCAAGGGGATGAGTAAACTAAGTGAATAGAGACTAGAACTACTATTTATATGTTAGTTGCGAACAGCGTCCTCTAGGAAGGTATACAGACAGACCCCCACAGTTGAGTCTTAAATCCCTATGATTAAAACTGCATACCTGCCTTTGTTATGCTGTGCGTCGTGCGTCAAATATTCCTTCTAAGAAGGACATGCTGGTTATGAAGATAACAGTTCGAACAATGGACTACATAGAACCGGACCTACTCTATTCATCGAAACATTTTTGTTCAAATTTCTAACGATATATATACTCTCATAAGCATCAAGCTGACACAACTGCCTGACATTTTTTATTGACTTGAGATTTTGTTTATCTACATGATGATTATTATCCCAAATATGCTGAGCAATACATGATTTCTCAATAGTGCCATATCTCTGTTGTGCTAAATGTTCTTTAAATCTAGTTTCAATGGTTCTTTTACTTTGCCCAACATATTTAAGTTTACAATCCTTACAACATATTTCATAGATTCCCGACACATCTGTGGTTTTATCTTTATCCTTTGGTAAGCAATCTTTTTAATGTATTTTTTGTAGAAAATGTTAGGCTCGTAATGTTATTATCCGATGAAAGTTTATTATAATCGATGCCGTGTTTATTATTCTGACTAGTTTTTTCTTGACCGTAATGTCTTTGAAGACTTGCCTTCATTGTCCGCACTACACGCGATTTCGATTGATTCCGTTTCCAGCTTAAGGCACTCCAAAAGTTTGTTTACCTTGCTGCTAACACCGTTTTCATTAGAAATAACACTAACAGAGTCTGGAATTTCACTGTGACTGATATATTTATTAAAGTCTCTATGCATTGTATGCAGAATTATTTTAAGCAATACAGATTTTACTAGAATGCCATATTCGTTTTCAGTTATACCTAGAGATTTCACTGATCGCATTATACTAATAGTGGTATTGTACAAATTTATCAAGGCCATGACATCCATTCTATTTTTTAACAGCTTTAAATTAATGAGCTTTTGTAAATAACTATCCAATATGCATTCACTATTTCCGTATTCGTTGTGTAATAATTCAATCGCGTCTCGATAGCAGGTTATATTTGCAGCCAGGCAGTCAACAGGCTTCGCTTTGCCAAGAATTAAAGTTTTCAAATAAATAAATTTTGCATTGTTGTTTAGCATTGAATTGTTATGAACAACGGCCTTGTATTGTTCCCAGAATTGCGGCCAGCTCTTGATGTCACCATAAAATTTACACAAATCAAGATAAGATAATCTCATCGACATTTTTTTGCAGATTATCCCTCCTTGCTCGTCTTGATCCTGCCATGGGTTACCGTGGATGGTGATGTTCTCTAAAGCTGTTACGTTTCTTTGTTGCGTTGAAGTAGCTGACTGCTTCTGAACACTTCCACTCACTTGCTTTATTTCCAAGTCATTGTTTATTTTACACTCTAACAAAGTAATGACTGCTAGTGCACTGTTTTCGTAATCATAGAGTCGTTCCAATTCTTCAATTCTTTTTCGAGGCATTCTTGTGTAGGTTCTACAAGTGCTTTTATCGATTTTTGCGTTACATCGCGTAATTTTAAAGTTTTTTAGTTTATTTAAACACACATTTAGTTCATTAACACTTACGTTTTCGTTATTTAATGTTTCGTTGGCATTATTAATTTGTTTCGTTAAATGTGCACGAAGCACCGTTCGCAGAGCTATTTCCATTATCGTTCTTCTCTCTCTCTATCTTTTTTCTTTTTTTTTTTTTTGAAAGGAGTCTGTCACCGAGTTCGCGGGTTTCTTGCACGATGTGGAAACTCATTGTTCCGTCGTTGACTTCGTTTCAGATGGATGACATGGTTATAATTAAGAACTGATTTATTTAAACTGAACATAAACGTATACTCTAAACTGTAGATAAATATGAAACGTTATACTACTATATACTAGAATATGGTCTTTTTATTGTGTCGTTAGTCGTTAGTAGGGTAAACTTCTCGCGTCACACACTCTGTCTGATAGCGGCTGTAATTCAACTCTTTCCTTTTTTAAACTTGTTCGCTGCCCTCGAGGCCCTACGCTGCCACCTGATGATCTCATCAACACATCAGTGTTACCAATATTGCAGTTCATCAAATCTTGGACCGCAATGATATCGATATTTTTAACAAAAATCTGAAGTCAATAAAAAATGTCAGGCAGTCACGTCAGCTTGATGCTTACGAGAGTATATATATATATATATATATTTTATTTATTTATTTTTATTTATTTTATTTTAAATACATATATATATATATATATATATATATATATATATATATATATATATATATATATATATATATATATATATATATATATATATATATATATATATATATATATATATATATATATATATATATATATATATATATATATATATCGTCAGAAATTTGAACAAAAATGTTTCGATGAATAGAGTAGGTCAGGTTCTATGTAGTCCATTGTTCAAACTGTTATCTTAATAACCAGCGTGTCCTTCTTAGAAGGAATATTTGATAATGACGCACAGCATAACAAAGGCAGGTATGCAGTTTTAACCACAGGGATTTAAGACTCAACAGTGGGGGTCTGTCTGTATACCTTCCTCGAGGACTCTGTTCACAACTGATTGGCAACTAACATATAAATAGTAGTTCTAGTCTCTATTCACTTAATTTACTCATCCCCTTGATGACGCTAACTTTGTTAGCGAAACGATCGTCGGGTCAGAAAACTGTATTGTGATGAATTGGGTTGTTCGCAACTGCTTGGCAACTGACATATAAATAGTAGTTCTAGTCTCTATTCACTTAGTTTGCTTATCCTCTTTATGACGCTAACTTTCTTAGCGAAACGATCGTCAGGTCAGAAAACTGTATTGGGTTCTCCAAATTGTACTTAAAACTTTTATAGTAGGTTTTTGAATAAAGTAGAGGTGTGTGAACCCATGTTTTTTCAAAACTGAACTATGAACGAACCCAAGCAAATATGTTGCCTCGAACTTTGAACTTCAGAAATAGTATATCCAAGGTTAACAGTCGAACTTCTTAAAAATTTAAAATGGAACATCGAACTATAACCAAAATTTTTTAACATTCATATGTCATTTACTTAAATACAAAATATAGATATCTGGTAGCATACAATATGTGGTATGTAGAAGATCCCCATTCTTTAAAAAAAAGTAAAATTTGCAAATTTCGTGTTCAAACACTGCCATCATAATGTTGTAACCGAAAAAGACGTTGGTATACTAGGATATATAAAAAAAATATTCTGTGACTGTTAAGTGGCTCTGTCAGATCTCACCGACTGTCGAAATATGCATGAGTGAAATCTCCTGAAATTGCGCAACCGACTCAGTGGAACCAATACTGGGTTTAAAGCTGCAGAGTTCACGGCACCGCTACTGGGTTACAACTTCGCTACCTCTGGCAGCTATGAATACCTATAATGTTCAATTTTGAAGTATTTTTGAACAACGAACTTCAAATTACTTTTAACATCGCCTAACACGAACACTTTTTCAGGTTCAGTTCGAAATTTCGAAGCTTCGCAGACCTCTAGACAAAACTTTGATTTGTCATTAGTGCCTTTTCAGTTGTCAGAATGATATTTCGTAAACAAATCTACATGTTTTGATTGAAATATATGTAGTAGTGTGCATTGTGACACTAAAATGTTTTCTGTGGCCAACTAATTTGTAAGCATTTAATAAGCAGCATGTTAGAGAGTTTTACAAAGAAAATTAAATACTAAAAATGATACAAGCAATGTAAAAACAGTAGAGGCCCAATAGTCTAAACTTTGTGTCAAATCCAGAAGTGCAACAGGATTAGAAAGTGCTATAAAGAACAAAATTGCTACACTCTCAAAATGTTTTTTTTTAACTTTTTAATGTTTTATTATTAGTTTTTCATTATTAAATATTTCTGGAATAAATTTGTAATTTGCACCTTATAAATAAACACTCACCTGATTTTCAAGCCTAGCTATTTGTTGACGATGGCTCTGTTCTCTCGCCTCAAGTAGCCTTTCAGCTTGTAGCTGTGCAGCCCTATATCTTTCAATCTCTGCTCTATCAAACTTAGCATCCAACCCAGGTCGTTGATTCCTCAATCTAGATAGTTCTGCCTCTTTTTCTACAAGGTCTGATTCTAGGCGAGCTATTTTCATTCGAAGTTCACGATTCTCTTGTTCTAGTCTGTTTTCATACTCTTTTATATTTGGATCAGTCTCATATTTCTCTGGGCGCTCGTATTTATCGGGGCGCTCATATTTGTCTGAGCGCTCATATTTGTCTGAGCGCTCATATTTATCTGGGCGCTCATATGACTTGACGCTGAGAGCCGTAGTTGACGCCTTTGCTACTGATCTTTCCAGGTTACGGTTTTCCGCTTCAAGTTGACGAAGCTGGTTGTAAAAAAGCACAAGTTTTTATTATTTTTATATTGAACATTATTTTTTAATTACAAGTAGATGTTTAAATAAGCAAAAGTGTATGATTTTATATGTTGAGTCGTTGTGTTTTAGGGCAAGCAAGTGCATTCTTAAATTCTAGAAAACAACATTCTATTTAATGATATCACATTAATCAAAAGATAGGCTACTTATAAATTTATCTTAAATATTAAATAATAATAATAATAATAATAATAATAATAATAATAATAATAATAATAATAATCTGTATTGGTCTTTTTGCTACAAAATCCAGTAGATAAGACATGTTAGGATTACATAAAAATATAAGAAAACACAAACGAAAATATAGACAAGACATCTAAGTCAACAAAAAATTAATACCAAAATCCTACAATGTCCAAAATTTCAAAACCTCTAACAACCAATCCTTTCATAAAGCTAAACAATCCAGAAGGCAATTTAAAAAATTAAGTGTTACAAAGCACTTCAATAGATGTAGGTGCGGTGTTGCCGCATCTCCAAAACTTCCCCAACATCTGGGAATTCCTGCACGATCTGGCAACACCACACACAAGACACCTCCCCCACACCCGGCCCCTGGGGGTGCCTAGAGTGACCCCCCACAGGCGAAGTCTCAACCCTCTAGGACCAAAAATAACGAAGTTACCAACTTGTACCCCGTCAGAACGGATAACTGAGATCTGCACATTCCGAACACCCTGTATATATACCCTGCATACGCAGAGAACTCTTACACCCTGTATACGCAGAGAGCCCTTATAGTACGAGAAACACCTCTTGTGTAACATAGGAGTGATGGCCACATTTGGATCACCTGTATATACATCCCCCTGTACACACACGGAGCCGATCTGTATTCACAGAATCTTCTAGCAAAAGAAGGTCCTGGAACATTCTGGAATGGAACAGTCCCGAAACGAGATGGAAGGTACGACGGGTATATAAAGGCGGAAGCAAGCCAGCCCAGGCAGTTCAGTAAGAGAATGTTGAAGTGACTCGAAGAAGCAGTAACCAGTGTGAAGTGTTAGAGAGTAGCGACTGTAGTTCCGATAGTGACTTGTGTGCAGATTAGTGATTATAAGGCCAGATAAACTAAGTGTTTTGTGAGAGAGACACTCTAGAACTTTCATTGTATCCATATTTAAAGAGTAAATAAAGTTGTTTTGTTAAAATTTAAAGCCTCACTTATCCAGAACCTGGCGAAAACGCAACATAAGGTTCATACAATTACAAAATGAATTAATCAAAACATCTTAGAAATATACGCTAAAAAATCTAAAATACAATTAAATAAAAACTTAAATATATAACCACATACACACACACACACACACACATATATATATATATATATATATATATATATATATATATATATATATATATATATATATATATATATATATTGAGAAAATCCAAATGCCAATTTAGAGAAAAATTTAAAACATTGTTTGACATAAACAATATGTTTCCATATAGTCTTTTGATAATTGACGATAACACCAGTCTTGAAAGCACTGCAATACTGAATTTGCTCTTTGCTCCATTTTACAATAACCCTCAGTTTTAGCTATGTCAGTATTATCCACTGTTAACCACTGTTCACATAAATACAAAAATATCACGTGCATTATGCTTATCACCACATTTTTTCTGAGGTCTGAGGTTCGTATTATCTCCAATATTGAGGTCAAGTTCTAAATTTCTACTTACATTTGCGTGTGTTCGTATCTGTCGTATTTTCCGCTTGTCAATAACTCCACTTGATATCTTCGGAAAAAACGTATAGTCTTTATCACCCCACTTGGCCACCTATTTATTACCACACATAAAATCGGCTCTATATTGCATTTCAACCCCAATCCTGAAGCTGCTGTTGTTTCCTTTGGAATTAAGTAAAACACTGAAAATTTTTATTAGGCCATTGTTCTTTTAAAAATTTTAACATTTCACAATCTTAAACATTGCCTACAATTTTACCAACATATATCCAAGCAACATCAGCAGCCCCTGGGATTTTTAAAGAATTACTGATATTACTTCCCTGATCAAGTTTGATGTTTTTTCAAGACTTGCCACAGATCACCGCCAGCCATAGCTGATTTCTTGTCACCTATCCATTTACTTATTTTTTCGTTGTTATCTTTTTGATATGACTAATGTTCGCTTCCAGTCTTTTCCTTATAGTTTATATTTTTATTCACCTCACAGTTTATCTCTTTCTTTTTCGTATCATGGGTCCCTATATTTTCTCTCGCATTTGTAGAACTATTAAACCAATAATACATTGTTGATCTATGACTCAGTGTTCTACCAGAGATGACAGCTTTTTTTTACCAGAATAATCTCATTCTGCAGGTGATTCTCCATTAAACAATTCTTGATACAGTCTACTTGATTGCATTGTTCTGCACCACATTCTGTGTTATATGAATCATGAAACTCTTCCACTTCTCCTCAATTTTCACACTTACATTTTGAAACCTTAATGAAATTCCTAAGGACACTATTATTACGTACATTCTCTGGTAACTTTTTATTTATAATTATTTCTATAAGTTCATTTTTCTTTTACTTAAAGAGCTTACTAGCAACCAAAGACATATCACTTGACGCCATCTTTGACTTGACTCTAATATAATTTAATAAAGACGGGATAGCCCACAAACAGGTGTGCTATACCTTCTGAAGCCTATAGTTTTTGATTTTTAATTCATTTTTTTTATAATATATAATTTACCGTTTGTACATTTGGTTAGAGAAATATTTTAGCTGATATATATATATATATATATATATATATATATATATATATATATATATATATATATATATAAAATGAAATACCTTATTATTTAATGAATCCACCTTTCCTTTCAGTTCACTCTTGTCTCGCTGAAGGCTATGCAGTTGCCTCATTACTTCTTCATCATGATGAGAGCTGACAGAAACATCAGCTGGCCACTGTGCTAGACGTAACTGTGATTCCAGACCTGAACGTTGCACTTCATTATTCGCCAATTCATTATTCAGTCTAGATATCTGATCCTGTAGTATTTGGTTGTTGCGCCTCATTTCAGCCAAATTTTGTTGATTAGCTTCCAGGCGCTCTGATATTACTCTGCGTTCGTTTTCACTATTTGCCAGTGATTTTTGAAGCTAAAATAAAACAGGGAAGGGAATGTAGTGGCACTACTTTCGCAAGAAGTCTACAGCTAAAGCAAACACAAACTCGTCAGTTTGTTATATTCCTAACAGCTAAATAGCATTAACAAGGCTAACCTGGAAGTGAATACAATAATGACCATCTTTTCGCAGGGGTGTCAAGACTAGTTGTTTATGTAGACAGGGTAATTCCCGTAGCCCGTTCGTTAGAAAACTTGTGATCTTCCAAAATCGTATTATGAAATTTGGTAGCCGGCCATAATCAACTGCTGTAAGTTTAAATAAAATATTTCCAAAATGGCGACACTTCCGGAAATTGGGGCCATCTTTGTTCTTTTAAATGGAAATATCCCATTTTGATTTTGTATACTTGGATTATAAGTTAAATTTTGTATTTAGGACATCCCAGTTGTCGACATTTATCTGTCATAAATTTTGACATACGTCACATAATTCGCAAAAAATCGAAGTTGCAGGGTTTCATTAAGAAATTCATAACTCCTGAATTATTGGAAATAAATAAATATATTTTTTAATTTAATTCCTAAAGGTTTGCCTGATATTTTGCATTATTACTGACACTTAATTCTGTTATGTTTCTTGTGCCTACTGTGATTTTTTAAAGTTAATAATCAAATACTGTAAAGGACATATTTTTTTAAAGCGACACCTTCCATTTCTGACGCCAAACATTGATGAAAGATTAAATTTAAGGTCCACTTTTATTAACATTATGCATGCCTATCTTTAGTTGTTTTTGAGTTATTGCCAAATATTATTTTTTCCTCAAGCTTAGTGGGCTTTGGAAACAATCGTTTCTGTTGAATTGTTATTCAAAAATCTTATTACAATAACAAATAGTAACAACAAATGGACAAAATTAAAAAATAATTATTTCAATACAAATGCCTAATAGGTGCAACGTTTTTATTGAAACAGTGTACAATATGCTCCTAAACAGACTCCGTTGCTCTCCAAATTTCGAGAGGTTCCATATGATCAAAAGCTCCAACTATCCTTATTCTCAAGTCTTCGTAATTTGAAATCGGATTTGTGTACAGTTATTTCTTGACCCGACCCCATGAATGAAAATATAAAAAAACAAGATCGAGAGATTGGTCGGTCCAAAGTTATGGACCCTTATTTCCCCACCACTGATCTTCAAAAAATACCATTAGTTTGGCATCTATGGCTCTAGTTGAATTTGCCGGTGCTCCCTCCATTTAATACCAACCAACGATTGAAACATTGATTGAGCAGCATATCATCCAGATAATTTTCCACAACTTCTCTTAAAATTATCTAATAACCAACGCCATTCAAAATTCCATTGTACATGAAATGTCCGACTTTTTTCGATTAACCATGCTTTTTGACAAAATTTTGCTTCGTCTGTCCGGATAATAATTTTTTTTGAAAAAATTACAATCCTCAAACTTAGTACACTTGGAGAACCCAAATCACCACGATTTAGGTTCTCCAAGTGTACATATCAGTGCTCATCACAGGTTCCAATCTTCACTTAGTCCTCAAACTTAACAAAATTGTCCGCAAAAGTTGATCTTGCATATGCAGTCTCCGGTAGGTAGTTTTTGTAGCCTTATAAATTCATAGGGATGTAACTTATGATGACAAAGAATTCTTTGCATCGAGGAATAAGAAATTCCCAAATCAGCAGATGTTGTTCTAACTGAAGCACGTGGATATGCTTGAAAAAATCCCAAGGCGCTAATTTCAACATCTTCATATCTTGTTATTAGTTTAGTTCTCACAACAGGCTTAGCTACCTTACTTTGATCATAAATGATTTTTAACCCTAAAAAATTTTCCTTTTGTCATTTGCTGTAGATGTGGATATTTGAAGTTGAACATGCAGCATGTCAACATAGTTGACAGATCCTGTTCACTATTCTGTTATTTTTCCTATTACAAACGAATCAAAGACAACATCATTCGGATAATGTTTAACGATAAAAATTGCACGAATTAATTGAAACAATACAAACAATGGCAGAACAACGACTAGGTTTGACATTTGGAATTTTTTTCCAAAGCATACTAAACCCGAGGAATAAATAATAATATTTCTTTAACAAATGCTAATAACTAAAAAGAATATAGATGGGCATTCATAATGTTAATAAAAGTGGCCCTTAAATTTAATTTTATATTGATTTCTGCCATCAGAAATGGTAGGTGCTATTTGAAAATTGACACTTTTTGCTTGTCAACTTTGAAAATCACAGTAGGCACATTAAAGAAAACAAAACTGGCAGTAATGATGCAAAATATCGGCGAAAGCGAATATAATTTAAAAAGAATCATTGATGTATTTCAAACGGTTGAGGAGTTACGAATTTTTTTAATGGACCCTTGAAACTCCGATTTTTTGCGGAAACTGTGACATATAACAAATGTCAAAAACTATGACAGATAAGTCCTAACGACTGGGACGTTCTGAACTCAAAATTTAATGTAGAATCCAAGTGTGAAATCAAAATGGGGTTTTTCGAGTTAAAAAACCAAGATGGCACCGATTTCTGAAAGTGTCGCCATTTTTGAAATATCTTATTTACACTTGCAGCAGTCGATAATGGCGGGCTACCAAATTTCATAATAATACGATTTTGGGAAATCAAAAATTTTCTAATGTATATACACACTGTATATATATATATATATATATATATATATATATATATATATATATATATATATATATATATATATATATATATATATATATATATATTCAGCAAATAACTTAAAGATACTGGTTGTGAGGCAAAACATATTATTCAAAAAAGTGAATTTTATGAACTAAAATTAAGAAGTATGTGCTCCACAAAAACTTACATGTTTTAAGCGTTCAGCTCCTGTATGTGATGCTGATGTTGTGTCCATCAGTTGTTTCTGCATATGCTGTATTTCTGACTTTAATTCCTGTTCACTTGTTGAAGCTCTTTCTAGAGATAAGTTAAGTTGATCAATTGTTGATTTCAAGGATATACATCTTTCCTCCAAACTTGCTACCGTTCTTCCTTGATTATCACATTTCTCTTGTAATTTCTAAAAAATAAGTAGATTAAGTTTATGTATAGTTTCTGCATAAAATTGTAATATCTAGTGCAATTCATAAACATCCTCATCATTATTGTCATCTTTACCTTTATTAATATTGTTTCTATTATTGTCACAACCAACATTTTAAACAAAAACCAAGGGGTGGTGCTGTGTTAATAAAAAAGTGAAGTTGTTTAAAATTGCTGAAGATTCGAGTCTAAATAAGAGAAGTATACTGAGTTCATAAGTAGTGATATTGTTTTGTCTGCATTATTTTGATCAAACCAGTTTATGCAATATCTAAGATGTGATGTATTTGATAGTTTCTTGGATGGATTGGTCAGCTTTTGAGCTGACATTAGAATGGTTTTTTTTTTTATTTTGATGGTGGATTTTATGTGATGGATGCCTCATGGCTCAACATACTTAAGTTCCAGTAAGTTTGTGTTCTAAAAACCTTTGGATTTTCTTATATACATACAGGCAGATAATTCAACTTTCTTCAGTACATAAAGCATAATGAGCTCATTTATAAAATTCCATCGCATAGTTATTCATAAACCCAAAGAAAGTGCTTTGTAGCATCTTTGGCATACTGATTATTTTTGGCCAGGTAGGTGGTTTGGTAGGGTGGTAAACTCTATTTTTAGCGGAACGCTCCCTGGGCATGTCAGACATAGATACTTCACAATGGGATGCAAGGCTCCTCCACGGTGGTTAAACCCAGCTTTCTCTAGCTGTTTGTGAGATTTAAGAAGAAATGAACTAGGCAACAAACATAAACCCTAACAAGGTGGGCAATACTCTCGATCTCCAAGAAAAAGTAATCCACAGGACCCAGTTGTCCCTGCGGACATGTGGGAACAACTAGGGTGCAAACAGGCAGCAAATATATTGGCCCTATGTAGTGGTTATCAGACCTATGATAACGCACGGGGCTATAGTTTAGTGGCATCCCCCCTATTTACATATAGCTAAAAACACCGGCTAGCTGGGTAACGTTTAGACTTAAACAAACAGTTGACAGCATCCCGGAGTCAATCAGAGTGGGAGCAACCAAACTCTTAGATGACAGTGAAAGCCACAAATTTCCGAAAGTGATCTCAAATCTGATGCTTATAAAGACCTGCAGTCATTCATTCAGCATGGGAAGAACCAGACTCTTTGATGACGTTGAAAGTCATGAAGTCCTGGAAATGGTCTCAGATCTAATGCTTACAAAGACCTGCAGCGACAGATCATTCAAGATTTTCCTTGCAGATAAAGAGGACTAGGATCAGAGTAAAACCACCCTATTGAAGGCAGATCACTGCTGGTACATGGACAACTCCTAAACCGAGTCAGGGGCAGGAGCCCGTACATGTGGCCCAGCTCATAGGCAAGGATATTATCTAGCTTTGGCAAGCACGCAACTATATACCAGGCAGAAGTATATGTCATCGAGATGTTTGTTAGGAAGATGAAACAAAGCCATTGCACACCCACACACAAAACCATCAAAATACTCTCCAACGGCCACGCTTCTATAAAAGAACTTGGCTCCTACTAATGCAACTCAA
Organism: Tillus elongatus; assembly: GCA_964006375.1. Classification (NCBI taxonomy): domain Eukaryota; kingdom Metazoa; phylum Arthropoda; class Insecta; order Coleoptera; family Cleridae; genus Tillus; species Tillus elongatus. Next base: position 149,961,021 of record OZ023262.1, read on the forward strand.
AATCTGTTTGGAGTTGCAAGGCTGCAAACTATCTAGGGAGCAACAATGATCTGTCTCTGGTCTGGATACCGGGGTATTCAGCCCTTGATGGCATTGAAGCGGCCAAGATTCTTGCCAAAGAGGGTGTGGAAGCGAACATAATCAGACCATAACCTGCACGGAGTATATCCTTATGCACAGTGAAACACACTTTGAAGACCTGAACAGATACAAAGACACTTCAACAATGGCAAAATCTATCAAGATTATCTCAGGCCTTTATAAAGGACCTGTCAGATATAAGAGCTAAAAAACTTCTAAAGTTGAACAAGCAACAGCTAAAACCTGTGGTGGGCCTGTATACAGGACATTGTCTCATTACCACCTGCACAGAATTGGTCTTGGACAAGAAGCCTAGTTCTGACTGTATATGAAGAGTGATGAAACAGCAAGGCACCACCTGCCCGTTGGCAAGTCCCAACTTGCACCCTCAAAAATTGTCGACTTCCGTAGGAGGATTTCTGTGAAATATGACAATTAGGCGTGCGCCACAATAAACCTAATGTCCCAGTGGAGGGACTGAGATAGCCTACTCACGTTATAACCTAACCTTGCTTATTCATAAACATTTTTTATGTCTCTAGCAATGATATGACTACAACTTGGAAATATTTTATAGTATGGGTTGTACAGTTAAGCTTAAATTTGTTTGTATTAATTACAGTTTACCTGAATTGTTGCATCTTTTTCTTGCAACATCATTTGAATCCGTTGTAGATCTCCTTCGGTTGACATTCTCTGTAATTCTAGCTTTGTAGCTCTATTTTCAGCCCGAGCCAGTTCCTCTTGTAAGCTTCTCTTTTCATTCTCCAGTCTTGATAGTGCTAATTTAAGTTTATCAATTTTGTCCTAGATAAAACAAGAATTATAGGCCATTATAAGGCAATATATTTAAATTTAAATATCACTCACCTCATAATGCATTTTTTCTTCATTTGCACCACCAACTAAAAGTTCTAATGAAACCACTCTATCTCTCATTTTTTGTACTTCTTCAGATTTTTTCGACAAAGCATCAGTCTAACAGAAGCAATAATAACAATTATTTTACTATATAATTTATTGGACAATAAAAGCTAATCTTACTTGGGAGTGCAGTTCTATATTCTTTTGTCCTAATTTGGCTTCAAGACTTCCTTTCTCCTCTTGCAATGCTCTTAGATTTTGTAAAACTTTTCCCAGTTTTGAATCACCTTTATTTTGAGCTTCTTGTACTTCATGAATTTGTTTTTTGGCAGTAGCAACTTGTGTTTTGTAATCGTCCTGAAAGTTGGACGAAGTAATGATATACTTTTTAGAATTATAATATTCAATATTACTTACTCTTTCTCTCTCTACTTGAGCGACTTGTTGCATTAAATTTCTCACGCCTTTTCTAATAACTTCTGGGTCCACATCAATAACAGCATCTCTGCCATCATCGTGTGCTATAAATATGGAAAAAAATAAACTAATTAATTAATTAATGTTAGTCCCTATTTTTTACAGTTGGTTAAAACTTGTCTGGGAGAAGTAGGTTTGTTGTAGAAATATGGACACACAGGAGTATGTGTGTATACAGGTGTATGCATATATTTCTTTCTTTTTTTTTTCAGTTATGTTGCTTTTAGTTCTAAATTACCATAATGACTCTGTAATTAATAAAAATGTAGGTCTTACAAAACAACATTAACATTGTTGAACATTATGAGATGTACGATAAGGTCGCCATATCGGTGCGGAACCAGGTAGTATGTTGTCATGAAAGCTCTAGTTACCACAAAATGTTACAGATAAAGACTGTGTACAACCCACTAACAATTTTATAAGTTGCCAGCCCTGGCCTATTTCTTTCCTAATACAGAGACAATGTATGTAAGGCTAGATGTATTCTCACCGTAATGTGAAATGCAGACAGGTTTCGCTCTAATTAGAGCTCATCAGTGCGCTATACTAATCACAGAGAGAACACACCTATAAAGTATGGCTACGGCTATGGTGCCTCCTAGAACATTGTGGGATGTACGACAGGGTCGCCATCTCGGTGCGGAACAAGGTAATATGTTGTCACGACAGCTCTAGTTAACACAAAATGTTATAGATAGGAGTCTATCTATAACCTTCTGTCGTACATCTCACAATATTCTAGGCGGCTGGCTAACATAGCCGTATTACTTTATAGGTGTGTTCTTGCTGTGATTAGTATAGCACACTGACAAGCTCTAATTATAGCGAAACCAGTCAGCTTTTGTAATTACGGTGAGAATACATCTAGCATTCCATTAAGGTTGTTATTGATTTTTTACGAGATTTTTCAAATTATAACTCTTAAGCAAGCAGCTTTCATGATCCCGTGATAAGGACATGTGCCTTTAGACCCAAAGTTCCTGGGTTCCATTCCCAGTAGAAGCGTCAAATTATTTTTCAGTACATACTATAAATTAACATCAATTGAGGTTGTGGCATTGTGTTTTAGCAAGTTGAATGTCGGCGCGTTCTGTCCTTTGGATGGGGCCTAAAGCTTCAGTCTCGTATACCATGTGATGTTTGGCACATTAAAGATCACTATCCTCCTTACCAAGCCGTAGAAGTTCGGCGAAATTTTGAGGATAGTGAGGTGAAACTGCTCTATGGCGTCAGTGATTGGCCATAGTCGTGGTTCAAACTGAAGAAGGAACCGTTCCGATCTCCTTTACCAATCAGTCTTTTGATGCTTGGAACAATCTGCCGGAGGACATTGCAGCTGCCTCGAGTATAGGCAGCTTCAAGAAGTGACTGGATACTTGCCTGGGACCAGTGTGGGGGCACTGATTGCTTTTTTCTGATATAATCAGTTGCACTGTAGAAACACTTTATGTTACAAGGTAGCCTCTGCCTTTGTAAATAATCTGAATAAATAAATAAAATAAAAATAAAATAAATAGGCTCACATTAAAAAAAAAACGTCTTGAGTGCACTTTAAAGAAATCTGGTTCACCATAATAGGTTTTAACCCAATTTCACTAACAACGTTACTTCATCAGATAATGAATATTCAATAATATTTTGACAGCCCACTTTTTCCGTAAACTATTTGTTAAATTTAAAATTATGATGTGTTAAATTAAAGTGTTTTATTATTGTATGAAAATTTAGTCCACTGGAATGTTTTTAAACTAAATTTGAATTTTAAGAATTATACTGTTACAGCCACCAGGAACAAAAAGTAAAGTCATAAAGGACAACAATGGAAATATATTAACTAGAAAAGGAAGACATTGCTAAACACTGGAAAGTTGGGATAGAAGAGTTGTATCATGGAGAGGAGATTAATCATGAAGAAAAATATATAAAGGAGATGGAATAGGTAATCCCAGATGATCTGGGCCCACCGATTTCAAGAAAAGCATTTTAGAAAGCCCTTAAAGAACTTAGACAAAGAAAAACACCTAATGTAGGTAAATACTGGAACTTTTATTTATTTATTTACAATTTACATCATCCAACAGCAAGTGGCACATTTAGGATGGGAAGTAGAAAGCAACAATTAAACTTTAGTAACAATAAAGACAGAACACAGAAAAAAGACAGGTTCGTTATGTAACATAACATTAACAAAAAAGACTGTTACATTCAAAACAACAACATTTGATGTTCTGGACAGAACTGTTGAAAATATCAAGGATTTTCTGCTAGATAGAGTAAATCCTGCACATACAAGTAGTTGGACACAATTGCATACATCTTGTACAACATACCGAGGGGTAAAAAGGATCTGGAACGCAAGCTTTCAAATGTGGAACATTGAAATCAATTGTTCAAGAATATGAAGGCAACTAATGAGACTTAATCATCTTGCACAAAAACAACGTTGTCTTCTAGTTTCCAAGAAGATAATGTTGAAATGCCGCAGTAGTTCTTTTTTGAGGAAATCTTATACAGGGACACTGTCCGTCAACATGGGAGCATAGAAGCTTCAAGAATTTACATTGCACAAGACTTTTTATATACAAACCGTAGGTAGGTGCCCAAATAAATGACGCGTATTCCAGATGTCACCTGACCAAGGTAAACAAGAGAAGAGTATCTGGGAAAGGATAACTCTTGTTGCTTCTTATTAAGAACATGAGACTATTGTAAGTAAAAGCAGCAATGGTCTCATAATCTGAAAGATAGAGAGGAATCAAATATAACACCAAGATCTTTCACTGCATTGAGACAATCCAATAGATAGTCACCTATATTATAATTCAGTAAATAGAGCTTGTTCTTTCTGGAATAAGACATATGCCCAGTTTCACAAAGCTCTATGAAACATTTAAGGATTGGTTAGTTAATCAAGGCTTTAGACAACCAATTACAGCTTCAAAATATTTGGTTGTCATGGCAAAAACCGGAATCATAGTCTGTGATTGGTCGTCTGAAGTCTTGATTCACTAATCGGCCATTAAATATTTAATTAAGCTTTGTGAAACTGGGCAATAATATGGCATTTATTGATATAAAGTGAGAGGTCATTGTCACTGCACCACTTTTCAAAGACACAAATACTTCTCTAAAGCTTCTCACAGCCTCTGGTTGTGGAAAAATATTTTGATATCATAAGCATAAATTGTATGTGGAACATCCAAGAAATGAATGATATCATCAATAAATAAATTAAAATTGATCAAGTACAGAACCCTGTGGTATTCCAGATAGTGTTGTATAAAGAACTGATCTGTAACCCTAACCTCAACAAATTGCTTCCTTTCGCTCAAATAAGAACTAACAATACTGATAAGATCCATAGAGAATCCGAAATTATAAAATTTATTTAAAAGAGCTTTAGTCAGTCAAATTCTTTAGATAAGTCAGAGCAGAAAACATGAATTGTGTAATCAACAGCAAGTTTAAGACCTTCCTACAATAAAACCATTCTGAGAGACAGAGACTTTGTTGAGTATATTAAGCACAACACACTAATGTAAACAGGCTTCAAAAATCTTGCAAAGTACAGAAAGGATAGTTGTTATTGAATGATAAACGGCATGTACATTTGAGTTTGGAATGGAAAGAGTATATGATAGCTTCCATTTATCTGGAAAAATTCCCACCTTTAAAATAAGTTCGAAAATATTTTTAACAGCCTAGTAAAACATTTTAATTCAAAATGCTGTGATAAAGTTTGGACCACATGAGAGGT